>JBBIGC010154796.1:0-17578 GCA_037576955.1 Lepidarchus adonis
GGTAAAGCTGCACATTCTTGCTGCAAAAAGCCTCCAGTTCCTGTAAATTCTTGGGCTGTTTTGCATGAACTGCATGTTTGAGAATCTCCCCAGAGCGGCTCAATGATCCTGAGGTCAGGAGACTGAGATGGTCACTCCAGAACCTTCACTTTATCTTGCTGTAGCCAATGACAGGTCGACATGGGCTTGTGTTTTGAATCATTGTCATGTTGGAATGTCCAAGTGCGTCCCATGCGCAGCTTCCGGGCAGATTAGTGCAAATTTTATCCAGTATGGTTTACTGTATTCATCTTGCCATCTGACCAAATTTCCTGTTCCTTTGTAGCTCACACATCCCCAAAACATCAGTGATCCACCACCGTGTTTCACAGTGGGAATGGTGTACGTTTCATCATTGGTCTTGTTGACTCCTCCCCAAATGTAGCGTTTATGGTTGTGGTTAAAAAATTTTAGTCTCATCATCCAAATGACTTTGTGCCAGAAGGTTTGAGGTTTGTCTCTGTGCAGTTTGGCATATTGTAAGTGGGAAACTTTGTGGCATTTGCATAGTAATGGCTTTCTTCTGGCAACTCAACCATGCAGCCCAACTTTCTTCAAGTGCCTCTTTATTGTGCATCTTGAAACAGCAACACCACATTTTTTCAGAGAGTCCTGTATTTCACCTGAAGTTATTTGTGAGTTTTTCTTTACATCTCAAACAAATTTCCCGGCAGTTGTGACTTTTTTGTTGGGTGTACCTGACCATGGTTTGGTTTCAACAGAACCTCTGATTTTCTTAATTAGAGTTTGAACACAGCCGATTGGCATTCTCAATTCCTTTGATATTTTCTTAAATGTTTTAAAGAGTTCAACTCCATTTTCCCATAGATCCTTTGACAATTCTTTTGCTGTCCCCAAGACTTAGAATCTAAAAAACATCAGTGCAGCACTGGATGAAAGATGCATGTGTCTGTCAGGAGTCCAGAAACTCATTGATTCAACCCACTAATTTCAAGCAAACACATCACAGGTGAAGATGGTTCCTTTAATAACCATTCAAACCCGTTTGTGTCAAGTTGTGTTCATGTCATCAGGTCAAATCACCAGGGTATGTAAACTTTTGATTAGGGTCACTTGGATAGTTTCTGTTATCCTGATGATTCACATGGCAATCAGCTGTGCGGGGTGTAACCAGGGCGACTTAATATCCCAGCGACAACGACCTACCACGGCCACCAGGTGGAGCCGTGGTTCTCCTTACATAATCAGCACAGTGTTGCTCTAAGTTTTACCCCAAAAGTTCTTGTTCTTTCAAAAAGGTACTTACCCTTGATCAGAAACTAAAGAAAAAGGTTAGGAACTACATCCTGGGATATAAAACCTAGGGTGTGAAAGCTTCAAAAGTTCTTACTTCCTAAACATTTCCTCCAAGTTTTGTAAATCACATTAAAGTGAAGTGAAAATGACTGTTTGATTGTGAACACACTCCATTACACGAAATGAAATGTGTCCTTTAACCCAACCACATCTGGAGCAGGGGGCAGTTTTTAACAGCACCCGGAGAATAGTGTAGCAGGACGATACCTTGCTCAAGGGTACCTCAATTAAAGACATTAACTACTAGATCAATTAAAAAATGTTTGCAACTATAATAATTTCCCTGTGTTTATATAGTATATAAAATTATTTTATTAAAAAAACTAATTTATTTATTTAATTCTGCAACCTTAATAAAAAACAAAAATAATTTCGCTCTTTTAATAAATGTCCTGTTTATATTACATTACATTCTTGGTATTACTTTCATAACTTTTCCTGTGTTTATATAGTAAATAGTATATAGTACATAGTATAGTATATAGTATACTTGATGTACACTTCCTGTTTCTTTAGTACATCAAATTATTTTATTAAAAACATAAAGAGGAAGGATCAGTCATTTTCACTGCTCTCAAAACTCGGAGATAGTAATGAAGCAGACAATGGAAAACGCATCAGTCCAGTCTGTCCACATCAGCTTAACGCTCACACACTCGATTTGAGTGACAGGAGTCATGCTGCTTCAGATGACCTTCGCTTCTATCGCTCGTTTTGTTAAGCGTCTGTGCTTATACTCAAGGGAAAGCCGCCATCTCCCACAATCTCTGGTCTAAAATGCCAAGATGAGCAGGGAGAAAATACCAAAGCACAATGGAGAGAGAGATATCTCCATTCTCATCTTCAGTACAGTCACGCTGCTCCTACAGGGGAAAGCACTGATGCCTTGACACAACGTCCACCCCATGCTGTCAGCAAGCGGTGAAGTGGCAAACTTTTCTCCCTCTTGCTACCACTCGTGGTCCGAAACAGTCTCGCCGTATCTATCATTATCTCTCAAGGGCTGCGTTCATCCGACTCAATTTCACGATGTTACCCTCAAAGGTTCAATCAGGACGGATTGATTGACAAGGGAGGATTTTCAGGCCGTTTGTTTTCTCTGAGAAGTTCTAAAAAGAGGTAGATTAAGACCACATCATGCTAGCATTGCAAAATTAGCCCTGGACTTTTGCCCCAACCGGTCCAGTCCACCTTAATCAGATCAGATCAGAAAAAACACCTTCCCACCACATCATTGAGGCCTCCAGCTTGCTGCTTCCAGACTGGTGCCACCAATCAGCTCCCTGTACTTTACGCTATAGGCTCTAGCTGCCACCTCTACAAACTTTCTCTACAAGGTTCCTGCCAACGATTTCTTTCTACGATTTAGGGATTTTTTCTCGCCTCGGTCCCTCATTAGGGATTCGGTAAAAGGTACCTTCTAACAACGTCCGCTATAAAAAATTAAATACATTTTTAAAAAAAACTACAGAAATAAAACTGACTTGGAAGTAAGGAGAAGTTGTACCACAGCTTTTTACGCAATGATTACGCAATGACTATCAATGGAAACTATTATTATTAAGATAAAGTGGACAACGGTTTACCCATGTGTCAAGAAAAGTCTGTAATTGAGGCCAAAACCACCTGAAGAACCAGGAAATGAGAACCATCTCAACGTTCATCCATCATATAAACCAAAACAACAAGAATGGGGTGAACAAGTTCCTTCTAGGAGAAAGCTGGAAAACTCCAGAATGGGGACTGGTCCTACTTTTGCAATTCCCTGCCCCATCACTGACCAGTCCAGCCCTGGCATCACAACACTATTGCCATGATCATATTTCACTTCTCTTTGTTGTAGATTTAGGACATATCCAAGCAATGAAGCTGTATGGGGCCCCAAACACATTCAATATTTAAACTCTTTTATGCATTTTTCTGCTTTTCATTTGCATACCCAATCCCAGCTCATAAAATATATATCACTGCAATCAGGATAAACAAAAAGCTTCATAGAAATGTACAAAAAGCAATTGGCTTTGACGTTAAAGTCAAGAAAATTTAATTAGACTGTGTGTTTGTTGATCCGCACTCAACTTAAATGAACTCCAGCATGTTCATCTTTCTTCACACATGGGAATTCCCATTCTCACCAAGGAATGGGGTTGGAATGGGGGCTGATAAATTGCAGAAATCTAATGGACTATCACAAACCTTTAAGTCATGCTCCCCATTATACATATAAGTCCATCACTCTTATAACACAAAATTGATCAAAAAATCCCCAAAAATAGGGTTTAAGAGCAAACTCGCACCTCAAAGATGATCAACCACCACTCGAGGGATGGCGACGGGACGTCATTTTTGTAAATTTCGTTTCCCATGTACCAATCAGAGCCGGAACTTGACACCAGACAAAGTGTAACTTTTTTGTTGAATCCCAAACCCACAATGTCTTCTGGTAAACTTCTCTGATCATTTGTTCCAAAGGTCAACCTGGAAGATCCTCAGGTTATGGGTCATCCTGTGTGTCAGAAGATCCTGGGATTGATCCCAGGACCAGGCGTCATTCTGTGAGGAGTGCACCAACTCTCCCAGTGTTTGTGTTGGTTTCCTCCCGGTTCTCTGGTTTCCCCCCACAGTCAAAAAGCATGTGGGTTAGGTTGACTGGTTGGAGTGCATTATAATGGTCATCTGTCTCTGTTGCCCTGTGACAGGTCAGCCTCCATGTCAGCTGGGATCAGCTGATTGGATAATCGGTTTGGAAAATCATGAATGCACTGTGAAACTTTCATTTAAAATGCAGATAAAATTAAAACTTAATGTAATTTAATTTTGAAAAAAGTATTTTTTTGGTCTTGTGTCCCCCCTGAAGGACTAGCGAAGTGATTATTGGTCATTGTGAACACACCATCACACACAGTGCACTCCAGCGAAACGTGTCCTCTGCATTTAACCCACAAGTGTGTGCACAAGGTTTGAACAGTCTGAGTGTTTGTAAAGCTTTGAAATTGGCACCAGTTGAAGTTTACTAATGACAACTGTTGCCATACATCAGATCTAATGAGCTGATTAAGGTCTGAAACCTTGCAAAAACAATCTGAGACATTGGAACTGTTAGGGTGCCCAAACTTTTGCATAGTGCAGTAATGTAATTTTTTATTTTTGTTCAATTTATGGCATAAAAATCCACTATGCATCAATGTTTGCTGAAAATATAGTTTTTTTCCCCCCATGTCCTAGAGAGACTGTGTTCAATTACAAAATCACAAAAAACTTTTGCACAAGACTGTATATATGTATATGCCACAGTTGGTATCTTCAGCCAACATATGCATTGAAAAGACGACACTGATGCGTCTCAGTCAGATCCCAAGCTTGCAGCCGGTCTGAAGAAGCCTCGGTGATTCCAGCCCCGGCCCCTGCTGTCTAAATGTAGCCTGAGTCGGTTGGTTGCCAGCACCAGCCAGAGGGTGTGTGTATGAAGAGTTTATTGGCACTGCCAACCGACATCATAATGTGGCGCCACGCCAGGCTGAGAGTGAGTGGGAACCGTTAAAAACACTGACACTGTGTCCTCTGCATGTTCTCTGGCTTATGTGAAGCTCACACACTGGCACTGAACTGTGCAAGCATTACAAAACCACAGGAGAGAGCAAAAAGAGTGAGGACACACACACACACACACACAGCAGAAAAAGGAATTCGCACATGGGTAGCATTATCTGCTAATTACTTTTGGCAGAGCAGGACCTCGCATTGACTGTGTGCGGAGGGAAATTAATTTGAGAGCAACCTGACTCATCCAGGACTCCTCGGAATACAAATCAGAATGAGCATAAAACAAAAAAACTTCGCCCCAGATTGAATTTACTTTGCTCAGATGCACAGTTCATGAGCAATTCTGTTGGAAATCTGAAGATTTTGCACCAAAAAGAGAAACCCACTGCGAGAAAATATCCATTGAGGAGCTCCTTAAAAACGCACATCTTCAGGTTGTTTTCTCCATTATGACTCAGCAGGAATCAGAAGCCGGGAGACGGCCGGTATATTGACCGCATCGTTAGAAAATAAAGGATGTTTCAGTGTTGTAGCTATACAGTTACATATCAGCTCAATAAAGCCTGGACTTCAGTATTGGTCCGTTTGTTTAGGTTTTATTTTTTTTAGTGATAAAACTCTTTGTTCATATGGATATTGATTCACCCAGATTGTTTAAAAATGGCGCCTTGGACAATGAAGCAAAGAATTAATAAATTGTGAATTTTTATTCTAAAATGTATACAAATGAAATGATATACATCCACTATTAATTTTTTGGATCTTGTTTCCTCTATATCAGTGGTTCTTAACCTGGGTTCGATCGAACCCTAGGGGTTCGGGTGAGTTGGTCTCAGGGGTTCAGCAGAGCCTCCGCCACGGAGGTCCGGACACACTCGAATTATCGTGTAAATTCGTGAAGACACGCCCCGCTTGGCATCACTGACTGCAGATGATCATGCTACACTGTTTGGCCAATCAGTGCTGCGGGGAATTTAGCGCTCAGTAGTCAACGTGTGACTGTCGTGGTAGTACTTTGTGTGATTTTTTTTGTTAATATTTTAATCCATATGAACTATGTCGGGCAAAAGAGGAAAGTGGTCGGACAAATATGTACAACATGGATTCATATGTATCACAGAACGTGATGGAGTGTGAGCTCCTATCTGCATGATTTGCAACTATAGTCTTGCACCTGCAGAATTGTGTTGGTTTTGTTCTTTGAACAAGGTTATGTTCATGCACGACTCATTTTGTGCACCAGTAAAAAACAGATCTATGTCTTGAATTTGACATTTTATCTTTCACTAAAGTGGGGTTCGGTGAAACTGGTGGGGTTCGGTACCTCCAGCAAGGTTAAGAACCACTCCTCTAGAGGTCGCCCTAGGGATAAACACTGTCCAAAGGTACAACCCTTAAATGTATATCATGGTCCTTAAGGGTCACTAGTGTAACCTAAATATTTGCCTTTTTGCAACGATAGGCCGCCCAACATTATAGCCCATTCTATAAGCAACAGAAAATGCTTTTATGTTTTAAGATAAGCTGCATTATTAGTGATCTGAAGGAAAAGCATTTAACTTGCCCCCTGGAGCCTTTGCAGCTCTGAATCTGTAGTGACATTATAAATAATAATAAGAATAAACAACTTTTTGTTTCCAGTGGAAAGTGGAGGTAAGCAATGACACTTTCCATGTTCCACGTTTTATACTGACCAGTCACTGACCCATCTTTGATTTGCTTTGTATGGCTTTTCGCATTGCTGTTCGTTGCTGCAGTAAATAGTACATTTAAATTCAACTAATCATTGGGGAAGGTCGTCTCTTTGTACTGAAATATACTTTTAGCAAATGTGAGTTTATGATTTTAGATAGGCCATCCCATTTAAGCCACACCCATACCAGGTTAGCAAAACAATGTACAAGCCACGGCCTATCATTGGGTGAAATACGGTACAGCTGGAGAATACAAGGTACTTTTGTACCAAAAAGAGGAACTACATACCTTCAGAGGTGCTTTTTCTATTTGAATCAACACTGCCAGTAGGAATGAAGCTGGCTGATGGCTGATATAATGACCGCATCATGAGAAGGTTGTTGAAGTGTTGTTCCATTTGTCTATGTTTTACCAGTTTTGTTAGAACCAAGTTTACGGTTGACATGGATGTTGATAGAAGCTGCTATCCCCCTACACTTTCGTCTGGACACTGTTCACCTACGTCACTAATGGGCCGATTCTTTACCTATAGACCAAGCACAAGGTTATATTTTGAGGGAATCTTGCATATAGTTGAAAACTATATCTAGAAAACTGAAAAACTGTACAGGTTAGTGGTTAGAGACTGCTCCTTAGAGACGTACCAAAGTAGGGTATCAAATTACAGTTTTGGGAATCATGGTACCAGATGACATAATAATTTCATCACTTATTCGTTACTCATACGCCCTTAAAAGCCCAATTCGAACTGAATTGATGCTTGTGATGCTGTATTCCAGCTGTGGTCTAGTGGTTGGGGGGGTTTAGCCCAGTTGTTTGGTGAGGTATGGCTCGGTTAAGGGTCACATTTTGTTGTGGTGCCAGTTGTGAGATGTGGTGTGTTCACAATGATAGTTACTTTCACTTATTTTTTTATAATAATACCCCAAATAACTCCCCTCTGCAATATGTGCCAGGTTTGAATCAACCTCACTGCACTAATACTGTAGAATAATAAAAAATGTCACAGAATGGAAGACGACTCCAACGGCAAAGATTAAATAGCTTGACAGTTTTGTCCTTCACCAGACCAATAGGTTTGAGGATGAATTGGGAAAAATGAAAATATTTTGAACACACCTCACGCATGGCAGTGGCTTTTCTATTTGGCTTGTGGGTGTTAGAATGAGTCCAGATAGTGATTGCCATACCTGGCAATATCACCGCGTTCATTTTTGTCATTTCGATACGGCCGGTTCCACCAGGGTAGTGTAATTTGGGTCCAGGATCGGGTTCCAACTGCCTGGCTTCTGTAGCTCACTCAAACCAGCAGCTGAGGAATCCAGGCAGTTGGAACAAAATCCTGGAGAACATTCATATTCACGGGATCTAAATTTCTCAATCCTGTATGTCAAATTCTCAAATTAGAGAACCTGGACAGCTACCTGGTATGAACTGACCAGTCGAATCCCTTACAAATGGCATTAACCACTCGGGTTAAAGCAGTGAAGCACTAGAAAATGTGATTAATTTCATGATTGTATTTTGGAAAACATGTCGTCTGATGGGTTGCGTGTTGTTCAGCCAAAACCAAGAGAAACATGTAGGTTTCATTGAAAAGAGGAGTGGTCAGAGCGGTCACCTCACAGTAAGAAGGTCCCTGAACGAGTCGTCTTGCTTTGTGGAGTGTACAAGCTTTTGAGTTGCTTTCCTCCAGGTTCTCTGGTTTCCTCCCACAGTCCAAAGGCTTGTGCTGTAGGTTGACTGGCTACTCTAAATTAAAAACAGGTGTTAGTGAGTGTCAATGGTTGTCTGTCTTTTTCGACTTTCTGTCCAGAGTGAACCCTGCCTTGAGCCTATAGTCAGCAGGCATCGGCTCCAGCTTCCCCACGACCCAAAGAAGAGAAGTCTCTTGAAAAATGTACTGAAAGCAAAAAGTTCTGTATGCCTTCCTTTTGCTTATACAGTATTTGTTTCCGCTAGATACTGTCCGAGTGTTCATATCGCATCAGCCACTCATTTTAATTATGCGTAAGTGGCTGCCTCGTTCAGAACAGCAGCAAGAATAGAAAACTGGTAACGGCCACTTGGCTATTTCTTCTTAAACGAAACACTGTGAAAAGGACTATTGCATTTTTCTCTGAACTTTCTAGTTTGTACAGATTTGTTCTGGGTTAAGTTGTGAGATTACTGTTTTTCCAGGAAGTAAAAAGCACCATTATTGAATGCTCAAAAATGTCTTTATTCGTCTGGAACAAATGTATCTCCTGATTTAAATACACTAACTCATTTTACGGTACAGATACATCACATTCTGCACACTCAGTATCAGGAAATTGAAAAAAGAATAAAATGAACACAGGAGAGATAAAAACGAACATTTCAAATCTACAACACTAAGTGTTCTCCAGTGAATATGGGTTTGAAATGCTTGATGCCATTTATTTTTCACTAGTACTGATTGTATTCAATTTTAAGATGGTACATTTCAGTTTTTTTGACATGCTAATCGGCACAATGACAACTGGAAGCTTCTTTAAAAAAATACAATAATGGCAGTTTGCTGAGCTTTGGGAATTATCTGAGAAAAACAGCAGATATCAAGCTTTTCCTAGTTCATTGACAAACAAAAAGAGTAGTCTAATACCTGAAAGGGTGAAATACTACATTGTGAATATTCAATATGTAAATACATAAGTGTATACGTTGCTCAAAACATGGAGTACTCCGCTCTACACGTTTGCCTTCACTAAAGAGAATGTGTTTGCAGGCCAGACAATCATGTACGGTCAATGCACATGTCTACACCATCTTTATTGTGAGGATGTATGAGTGTGTGCCTGAGCTGTACACCTGTCTGTCGGTCTGTGTAGATCACAGGGTCTCGGGCAGGTCAAACGACAGTTTGACGACTGAACAGGTCGAGCGTGACGGCGCTGAGGAAGACAGGAATGCTCTTCTGATGGAAAAGATGCAAATCTATCAACTCAGTCAACGTACGGGAGAAATCGGTCTCCAGCAACTGCATGCTTCCATTGCCTATGGGACCGCTGGCCTAAAAAGAGAGAGGGAGAGAGGGCGAGAGAGTAATGCTGTAAATTCAGTTTTTCAGAACATGTCCAAAAGTATGAAGACACACATTCAAACTAGTATATTCAGCTTAGACAGGCATTCGGTTGCACACACACAAAGCTTTTATATTGTCCTCAGAAGAACAAAGCCGACTGTGGAAGCCCAGACACAAGTCTGAGGTCACCATGCCCAATGTCAAGCGCCCGCTAGAGCGGTACAAAGCCCCAGAGTGTTCTCTGCAGTGACGGAGCTCAATTGGAGTGCAATTCATGATCCAGGCCAGAAATGCTCTTGTGGCTGAATGCAATCAAATCTTGACAACAATGATCCACCACTGAGTGGGGTAAAGCCTTCTATGAAGAGTAGAGTTTGTCTATTGCTACCCTTGATTTCAGAGGAAGTGGCTTATTTTTTCCAACATATCTGAATAATCAGCTATTTCTATCACTTATTTAACAAATAACAGCTACCGGCACTTGGAGGTATTTTGCAAAAACGGCCAAAAGTCGTCCATGCAGATTTCCTTCATTTCCAAATGCTTGAGATTTTCCTGTATGTAATACCATTTTTCAAATGCCCTCATAACATTTAATGGGATTCAGATCTGCACGTTAGTAACTATCCCATAAACCTCCATTTCTTGACATTTCCTGTTGGATTTGTTAGTGTGTTTGCTGGGAAAGCTGGAGCCAATCCCAGCTGACTGTGAGCACAAGGCAGGATTCACCCTGGACAATCACATTGCAAAAAAACATTCATATATTCTCACACCAATGAGCTATTTAGGTTGGGCCTTCAGCCTAAACCACAAGCAGGAGGAAACTTGGAGAACCCAGAGGAAACCCACTCAAACATAGGGATTGTTCACTCCACACAGAAAGACACCTGGACCTTCTTGCTCTTTCATATGATGCAGAATTCAAAGTGGAATTGATTCTGCAAGCTGCCCAGTACCAGAGGGAGCATTTCCACCACCATGTTTCACAACTGGTATGAAATGCTTCTCCGGAAAAGCTGTACACGTGTGTACTATTACTGTAGCCAAACGGCTCCAACTTGATTCATCTATCCAGCAGATTATTCTTGCTTATTAAGGCTTGGTCTTTGCCTGTATGTATTTGACATAGTCGTGATTTATTGTTTTTTTTGGAGATGCTTCACATGAAGGTCAAATAAAACCAGTCTCTTTTTAATTGTATATAGCACATTACATTAACACAGATTAACCATAATATTAAGTGTTTTCTGAACCCTTTTTATCAGCATTAATATTTTGTACAACTTGAATATATATTTATTTATTTATTATAATTATCATCTGGTTAAATTTTTAACAAATGGCCTTACATTATCTTCTTTGGGATCAGACCAAAGAGACTAGCCTTCACTCCCTACTTCCATGGATCACTTATGGTAGGTACTAACAACTACCTGGAACACCCCACAATACCTCCTGTTCTGTAGAACAATAGGGCCTAAGATCCTCAACTTCAAGGAACTGTCACTAATTAAATAATTAGATAGTTGTTCCCCTGACTGTGGACTGTGGAATTTATTTGGCAATAATAGAAATATAAAGTTTTTGTGACTTCAATACTATTAGATCTTGTACTGAGCTTGGTTTAAAAGTTTAAATCTATGGTGAAACCGAACCTATACGTTAAATGCACAAAAATAGTAAATGCATTA
Source organism: Lepidarchus adonis (assembly GCA_037576955.1). Lineage (NCBI taxonomy): Eukaryota > Metazoa > Chordata > Actinopteri > Characiformes > Lepidarchidae > Lepidarchus > Lepidarchus adonis. The sequence goes on from JBBIGC010154796.1 coordinate 11,335, forward strand.
CTGGTTTTTCGCGGCTTAGTTCCCACATATGAACTGCATGGCCTGCGAGTGAAAGGTATTTTTGAAATATGTATTAAAGTGTGTATTAATATGTATGAGTGTTAAAGTACTACAACAAATTATCGAAATCAACATTGACAAAAAGTTTTAAATAACAATAAACATTGGAAATATCAATGGGAACTGCATAAACAGGAATGTTACAGTACAAAGTCAGACGGTTCAGTCTGGTCATCCTGTAAATGTGAAATGGAATTGGGAGTTTTATTAGCTTGCTACTTCTTCACTTGAGAAATAAGTATAAAAATATAAATGCTCAAGGATCAAGCATGGGCAGTTTAGAAGCCGCTAGTTTATTCTCTTTGTAAGGAGAACATGCAGAGGCTCGTCAATGCTGGTTCCTCCTGCTCCATAGTGAAAAGGTTGGTTTTGACATCTTAAAAGTCTTTGTTCTTTGTTAGAAATCCAAATAGCTGCCACTCCGTTAAGTTTGTTTTCCTTTTCATCCCTAAATCACATTCAAGGAAAGGTCAGTTGGATTTTCACCCCACTTCATCAGAGAAGGACTTATTCAAATTCTGACCTTATCAACATTTGTTTGCATATTCAACACCTGGAAAACGTGTTATGAGCGGTATTTGACCTTTTAGTTAACATCAGATTTTGTTTTGACAATGAAAATCTTCCTCCAGTCAAAACTAGTGGACAGAAGTGACAAAACACCCACGAGACCAGGATGCAGAAGTGTGACAAAAAAGAATAAAGAACTAATTGGTTGAACTGGAAGATTCAGGATTTAAGTGTCTGAAAATTTGCTAATATATTTTATATTAATTTTATCTAAAGAAAATCACAATGAGATTCTGAGATTTCTGACAAACAACTGCTTTATGAAATATTTATCACTTCATTTAATGATATCCAATAAAGTTTTATTATACACAGTCATAACATTAACACCACCCGCCTAATCTTCAGTAGGTCCCCAGTTTGTCCAACAGGAACTAGCTTTTACTCTCCAAATCCATCAGCGATTCCTTAGATCACTTTTGGTGGGTACGAACAACTACCTGGAACACCCCACAACACTCGCTGTTCTGGAAATGCCTAATCACAACATGGCCTGTTTCTGCTTCTAGCACATCAGCTTCAAGAACTGACCATTCACCTGCTGCCCTAACATACCAATGACAATCATAGCACCAATGTACACTGTTGTTCTGAGAACCATAACCCAATCAGCCTACACTGAACCCCAGTGAAGTGTCCAATATCGTTCTCACAGAACAGTCAAATCGGATTTTCTTTAAATGTTATGCACATAAAAGCAAACATCAATAGGGCTGCTACTAAAAGTAAAAGGAGTACAGTATTGTCAGATGAGATTTCTAAGGCATCTTTGCTCTTTTAGCATCAATAGTGAAATGAGATCAGTAGCCTGTTGGACCTCGAGGTGAGGTGAGGTGATGTGGATGCACGTCATCAATTTACGCATTTGACTAAACCAGCTGTAATTCATTTATTATGATTTATTTTAAATATAATAACTGTTCTATCTACAGGCATTTGCTGACTAAATTAATTGCGGTGCAATACTCCTTTGAACCATTAGCCTGAAACCAATCTAAACCGTAATCACTTTCCAGTTCAGTTAGCGAAAAAAAGAAAAACCCTTGTGTTTTCCTGTCTCGTTAGAGAATCCATGTGGCGTAAAGAGAATGCTCTGCCAGCACTTTCCATGAAGAGCTCCAGTTACGGGACTGAAGAGACGACAGCTTTTATGGTGACGTGTATTTTTTAACAGAAAGAGACTGGGGGGAAACGAACATAATTGAATAATCAGAAAAACACAAATGCAAAACAAAAACGCTTCCACTTAAATGCAGATTTTGACATTTTGACTGCAGGGGAAAAAACACAATGCGATGGCAGATGAGTGAATACCAAAATAAAATGACTAAGTAAAAAAAAAAAAGAAAAAAAGAAAAGCTGTATGCATGTTTCCTTCCATTCCATTATGACACACTACACACACACATTTTTTATATGGAGAAAAAAATATATGGATTTGTGTGAAGGAAAAAGTAAATCACCATTGTAATTTGCATTTCTAATACAAATAAAAGCCCAAGACTAAAAATACACATATCTAAAAGAAAATACTACACACCGTAACAAGCTGTTGAACTTGGCTAATTGAAAGAAAAGCACAACACCAACCAGAGACTTTTTAATTGAAATGGAAGGATTAGAAAAAGGATTAGGAAATTGCCTTGCCACCACATGCCACATGCCACCAAAGACGGTGGTTGTGCCCAGTCAGCTGTGTGAAACATTTAACCCAAGTAGAAACCTGTTCACCTGTCTCAAGACTATTATGGACTATTATGTCCATGTGTTCCACAGCTTTAGGCTTTTAGTCGACTCCACCTCTGTCAACTGAGACTCTTCTAAATGTTGACTGTTGTTGACCAGACCAGGATGGGTTCCTAAGTCATGGTTCCTTCCAAGATTTCTTCCTCCAGCTTAGGTTTTTCCTCACATCAGCCACCTTAGGCTCAAACCCAAATAGCAACATTAGCTGTAGAAATACGATTGACCTGACTAAACAAACAGAAGGTCATAAAAGGACAGCAAACTGGGTTGACAACAGAAGAGGGTCACCAGGACAGAAAACTCAAAAGAATATGCCTTCAAAAAAGTGGGCAAAACTGTGAGTCAACTTGTGCCACAGAACCAAGAACAAATCAGCGGTATGACATTAGAATTACATACAAAAAGGCCAAACAAAATCCAGGAAAACAGATGAAAACCAAGGTTACACAAGGCTAAAGAAAGTGTGAATGATTAGATTAGATCTGGGCAATATTAGCGCCATCCCCTGAAGGATCCTCATTTGTAATACATACTGAAAAACTGGAAGGCTTGATCAAGGAGCCGGCATGAAATTCAGAGAAAATACCACTGCTGTCAATGCTAGCTGCCTAGTTAAACACTGATGTGAAAGATGCAATATGGCAGATAAAATGTCAATATATTAATAGCTAAATGCTAATGCCCTAAAGCCTGCCTCACTGCTGTATTTACAGGAGTTTCAACATTTCAAGCATCATCAACCATAGCAGTATCAAGCTGAGTAAAATCAAAAAGTCCCAACACCCAAGAACTTTACTCCCTATTTCCTTCTTGATTAAGCTCTTACTGACACCATCTTTAACAAGGTATTCTAATAACACTTCTCTAATACCTCTAGAACCTTCAACGTCAAAAAGGCCCAAACTCTCATACTCAACATCCACCAATGAATAGGGACTGTTATCCCAGATGAGCCGCCATTTGTTAAAAAAAAACCTTGGAAAACTTCATTCCCCTGAAAGAAAGTTCATTTCAATCCATGGTTCAGTTTATCTTCTCAAACATATCCACATCTAATGAAAAAATGTCCTGAACATTGTCATCCACCGGTGCTCCTTAAACTTTCGTTGGGGTCCCGATTTGATATGTATTCCCACAGAAGACCTTAAAGGACGTGGCTCCTTGTGACGGAACAGCCCTCTGTGATGTAGTGGTCTTTAAATGCAGCCCACCTGGACGGCAGAGCTGCGTTACGCAGTCTGAACATGACTGTTCAGTGACCTTGATTATTCAACAGTTACGTGTATATTCAATTATTAACAGAACCTAACAGCCTCTTCAATCTCTTCAGTGAACTTGCAGCAGTTTTCATAGCAGGTACTGTCGCTCACAGACTAGCACTTAGGGCATGGGTGAAGAACAACCCACACAACAATCTAATTCTTAATTTCGCATGCATGTAGCGCTAGTCTCAAGATAACCTAGCACATGATATGACCATCTCCGGCTTTGGACAAAAGATTCTGATTGTACTTGGAGACTTGTTCACTGGCAGCTATAGGCCACGACCTCAGGAAATCAATATTTATTCATACAAAAATGGCCGTTTGTCCTTACAAGAAAACTCGCTCTCAAGACACTGCAACACACACTTACTCACAAAATCCTCCTTATTCTTGGGTATGACGGCTGGCATATGCTTTGCTGAACGGAGCTAGTGCAAGAGGGAATACAAGAAGGACGGAAATGTCATCAAGTATTACACTCAAACCCTCTGAAGGAAGCCTCGCTCTCTGATGTGGTCGACGTGCCAGACAGATGATGTTTGATTTGTTTTAGTGGACTGCAGACTGCTTTGACAGTAATATTTGATTACATTAAAGATCTGCCCATACACACGACGTAATGCATTTCTTAAAAAAAAAAAAAAAAAAAAAAATCATCTATATAGCTGTGCATTAAAAGTCCATTAACATGATAAATGATCACTGCACTAAATCTTCTAGTTTGCCTTCATCCATAGTTCAGCATGTATTTGCTAGAGCTATACATCGCTATGATGATCTGTCACTGTGGCCTTTTCATTCAAATTCATTAACATCCATGCGTTTGGCAGGTGCCCTTATCAAGAGTGACTTACAATTTTAAAACACGTTGCAGATGTAGGCGACTTGGCTTAGGAGTCTCGCCCAAGGACTAGCTGAATCTTCTGCTTGAATGGCAACAATACACAAATTGTAAATGTTTTTGTAAAAAAAAAAAAGGTAATTCTTACTGAACGTGGCACGGTTTTTGGTGCTAGAATTACGGAACTGGATGTCAAAAACTGCTGATCTACTGGAATTTTCACACACAACAATCTCTAGGGTTTACAGAGAATGGTCAGAAAGAGAGAAAACATCCAGGTGATCAACAGTTGCGTAGAAGAAAATGCCTTGTTGATGTTGGAGGAGAAACAGCAGACTGGGTCGAGATGGCTCTGCTGAGGTGTAATGGAAGACCAGGTTGATCTGATCTCAGGTCGTCTGCATTGTTGGGTCTGGTGTCTCATCTTCCTCTTGAAAATACTAGATTCTCCATGGGGTTCAGGTCAGGAGAGTTTGCTGTCAATCAAGCATAGTAACACCCTGGTCGTTGAACCAGCTTTTGGTTCCTTTGGCAGTGTGGGCAGGTGCCAAGTCCTGGTAGAAAATGAAATCAGCATCTTCATAAAGCTTGTCAGCAGAAGGAAGCATGAAGTGCTCCAAGATTTCCTGGTAGATGCTGTGTTGACTGTGGACTTCAGAAAACAGTGACCAACACCAGCAGATGACATGACCCCAAATCATCACTGACTGTGGAAACTTCACACTGAACTTCAAGCAACATGGTTTCTGTTCCTCCACTCTTCCTCCAGACTCTGGACCTTGATTTCCAAATGATATGAAACATTTAAATTCATCTGAAAAGAGAACTTTGGACACTGAGCAACAGTCCAGTTATTTTTCTCCTTAGTCCAGATAAGACACTTCTGACGTTGTCTCTGGTTCAGGAGTGGAGACACGAGGAATAAGACATGTGTAGCCCATGTCAAGGATTTGTCTGTGTGTAGTGGCTCGTGATTCACTGATTCACCGCCCCCAAATTCTTGTATGGATTTTGTTTAGAAATCCTCTTAAGGCTGCAGTTGTCCGTGTTGCTGGTGCACCTTTTCTTACCACACTTTTTCTTTCCAATCAACTTCCCATGAATATGCTTGGATACAGCTCTGTGAACAACTAGATTCTTTAGCCATGACCTTTTGTGGCTTACCCTCCGCAATCTCCCAGACTGAGAAAATTTAAAGGCTCAGGAAATGTTTGCAGGTGTTTTGAGTTAACTAACTGATTAGGGTGTGACACCATGACTTACCAAGCTTTTTCACAATATACTAATTTTCTGAGAGCGTGAATTTTGGGTTTTATTAACAGAAAAACACAATCATCAAAATTCCAAGAATTAAAGCCTTGACATATATCACCCTACATGTAGTAAATCTATATAATATAAGGATTTCACTTTATGAAAAGAAATGGTTTTTTTTTTACATGTACCTGTATATATTAATTGATCTTATCAATGTATTCTACATCTTTATTATCTATACAAAAAAACTGTATTTAATACATAGCTATTAATCTAAAATATTACAAAAAACATATAGTTACAGTTAATCTATAAAAACATATAGTTAATGGGGTTACAGTTAGTGTATAATAAACATAGATAATGGGGTTACAGTTAGTGTATAATAAACATATAGTTAACGGGGTTACAGTTAGTGTATAATAAACATATAGTTAACGGGGTTACAGTTAGTGTATAATAAACATAGTTAATGGGGTTACAGTTAGTGTATAATAAACATAGT
>JBBIGC010154805.1:0-17569 GCA_037576955.1 Lepidarchus adonis
ACATTGTGATCTCCATATACAGTACTACTTCCTGCTCTACAGAACTGTACTAATACTGCATCAGAGGGTGGAGGAACTATGTGTTCCAGCTCCACCTTTTCTGCATATTATGAAATCTGCATATTATTTTAGTGTTTGGTGACCTAAACATTTTGTTTATGATCGATTTCTTTATTGTAAACACTCATCTTTGTACAATTTAAAGTTACTTACTGTAACAGAACTGCTTACATTACCAGTAAACATTGGAAAATTTTAGTTTTTTCAATGTTTATTCAGTGAGAAAAAATTCCCACTTTAAGAAATAGATTTTTTACATGAAATCATGTGTGCAACAATTATTGGCACCCCTAACAATTCCTATTAAATAAATGGAACTGAAGCATTTTTGTAATTTTGTTGATCAGAGTAAATAGGAACTTTTAATTAGTAATTAATGACTTCCTGTTTCCCTAGGATATAAATATTGTGTGACACAGAGTCCTATTGCTCTTATCTGCTCTTCAACATGGGAAAGACAAGAGAGCATGCCGTTCAAGTGATGCAGGTGTGTGTTAACCTTCATAAGTCAGGTAACAGCTACAAGAAAATAGCTACTGACCTAAACCTGCCTGTATCTGTATGCCATTGTTCAACTAAAGATGGTAAATGCAAATCACCTGATGCAAATTTAATCTTGCACGCATGTGAAGATTGTTATATTGAATTTCCTCTGTGCTCTGGAGGTTTGAAAAGGGGGCGAGGAGCCAGTGCTTGAGAGGGTTGCTGCTGTGGCCTGAACTTCATAAGATAAACGGCTGAAAAATGTAACACCTGAACAATGAACAGTTAGATTTTTTTGAGATTTGAGTTGCATTATATATATTTATTGATATATTTATTTACTATTATTACTATGTGACTGAACAAGTGAAATTAAATGCATGGTGTATGTCTTACAAGCACAAGGTCACCGCAGTCATACTTTTTGCTCCAAAATGTTCACATGCATTGGTCACAGTTTGCGTACAAATACATACATTCTACTGGCTAGTTTGTTTCTATAGATCCTAACTTTGTGTAGGAAGAGGTGTACACATCTTTTAGGTCCCGTTTTGTGTGTATGCAACAGTTATAAATGAGACCCCTGGAGTTCGCTAAGCAACTGGGACTTCAACTGGGCCCATGTACTTTGGTCAGATGAGCCTAAAATTTAGTTTTTGCCAATAAACATTCTAAGTGTGTCTGGCATAAATCCAAGGATGAGTATATGGAAAAGCACCTCATGCCCACTGTAAAGTATGGTGGAGGATCTGTGATGCTGTGGGTTTGTTTCTCTTCCAAAGGCCCTGGGAACCTTGTTAGGGTGAATGGCATCATTAACAACTAGAAAAAACAGGACATTTTAAATCTAAATCTGGTGCCTCTGCCAGAAATCTGAAGATGGTTCATCATTGAGTGTTCCTGCAGAATAATGACCCTAAACATATGGCGAAATTCAAACCATTTAAACCTGTGGAGTGAGCTGAAGAGGAGAGTGCATAAGAGAGAACCCAGGACTCTGGACCATGTAGAAAGATTGTTCAAAGAGGCACGTCTCTGCATTCTCCAACTTTGTAAAATGTTACGGGAGAAGATTAAGTGCTGTCTTGTTAGCAAAAGGGGGTGTAATGGAATATTAACAGTACGGGGTACCAGTAATTGTGGCACACATTAAAAATAATTTGTTAATGTGAGATTTTTTCCTAATTAATCAATGTAGTTTAATTAAAAGTTGGATTTTTTTTTCTGTGTTGTGAGACTATAATTATTGGGGGGCGGGGGGTGTAATATAATAGAAGACTAATAACACATCTTAACCAGGGGTGTCAATAATTAAGGAGGGCGCTGTATAGATTTCCATCAGACTTATTTTTCTTAAACCGTAATACTACCACCACCATGTTTAACAAGTGGGATAAGGTTATTATGCATTAATGCACTGTTGTTTTCTCAAGATTTAACACCCCTCTTTTAAACCAACAATTTCTAATCCAGCCACACATCTGTAACATTTAACCAGTTTGCTAAATACAGTGGTGCTTGAAAGTTTCTAAATCCATTAAACTTTTCTATATTTTTTTTATATTACTTTGAATTTAAACCTCATTTGATTTTCAAGCAAGTCTTAAAAGCAGATGAGGAAAATTAAATGGCACAAACATTATTACATTTGGTTATGTATTTATTTTTTTTCTTTTATCTACTTTTTATTACTTGAAAATATTTATGTGGCAATCTAAATCATTCTAAGCGGTTTACTAACTTCTACAGTAGATGACTGAGATGAAAACAGTCATTCATTGTTGGTTTGACGTGAAATGCTTTATTCTGGGGCAACTGTAGCATTCTTCATAGTGGTGGTGAATGGAACCAGACGTCTGGTTCCTCTAAAAGCTACCTCACAGACATGGTGATCAGAACACTTTCTGATGCCTGAGACATTGTTTTACTACAGTTTGGATATGTATTTTGCCTAAACACCCATTCGTTGTTGAGTCCCCCGATGTGATTTGATTTTTTTTTACTATCAACATTCCATAGAAAGACAAATTGAGCTTTATTGCGGGTTTGGATTGGACCTAGGTTGTGTTGTGGACATTGTGACCCCTTCTTCCATTCATCAACACTGTAAATAAATCAGCAAGTTTGTCCACAGTGCACCATTTTACATAACACCTCCCTGAAGTAGTTTACAACTCAGCAGGGGAAATGTGTATAACTTCTGAATAATTACTCCTCCTCCTACTACTACAATGGGAATGCATGAAGGCGCAAAAACTACATTACCCAGAAACACTCGCGCCATAAACAGCGGATGTATGCTACTATTTAGGTACCTTCCCTCTTATATACATACACTATATCTAAGAGTTGTCAGATCTTCTGGGGGGGTGGTTTTCGTTGTTGTATTTTAGAGCGTATTAAAAAAATTATTCGGCAGCGCTTTTATTAGCGTTAACGTCAATAACCAATGAAAGACACGGACGGTGGCGATGCAGGGGCCAATCAGGAGGGGCGTTGTTGCGAGGTAGCGGCAGGCGGGTGACTGTTGGTTAGTTTGTGCTCGGAATGAGTGTTAAGGTTGTGTGGTGCAGCACTGCGGATCCCAGGCCTGGTTCGGTACAAGAGAAAACCTCGAACTGAAGGCTGTGATCGCGGGCGAGTGGCGCGGGGGCGGGAGCGCCGGAGGACAGCGGTGCGGCGGGGGGAACGATCGGAGAGATGGAGTGGAGCAGGCCGGCTCCACACTGCACGAACAAAACACCCCGATCTGCCATAAAAAACACCGGAGCCACCTTTACACACTAAGAAGCCGGTGAGCGCGCTCATCACGCGGACTCCGTTTGTTTTAATATGCGCGTGTGTTTATTTGCATGGGACACCGCAGCGGAGGGACGGGGAGGGGAGGGGAGGGGTACTTCGCTGGGGGGGAGGGGCTTAAAGGGGAAGACTGATCAATAATCGAGCCAGTCGCATGTGGACGTGCTTTAGCCCGCCCCTTTCTAGACCAGGAAGTTGCCTTGTTGGTATTTAAATCACGTGGTCCAAATCCCGGAAGTAAGTGACATTGCAGGGACATGTAAACAGTCAGTTCTTGAAAACAATGTGCTAGAAGCAGGATCTAACTGTATGGCTGGGTGTTCCAGTTAGTACCGGTGACAGGGTCATGGGCGCCCAATGCTCACTGATGTATGTGGGGAGCATGGTCCGATCCAGTGGAGAAAATCATATATTCAAATCCAAACGCAAACATTATTGGAACTGATTCTACTGATCAGCCGTAACATTAAGGCCACTTGCCTAATAGTGAGCAGGTCACTTTGTGCTGCTGAAATGGCTCTCACTGTGGTGCACTTTGTGTTCTGTCACCACTACTGCACACCTGGAACACTTCACAACACCAGCTGTTCTAGCCATCACTTAACAGTGTGGCTCAGATCTGTACACGCCTGCTTCCAGCACATCGGCTACAAGAACTGACCATTTACTTGCTGCTATATCCAACCCCCGCCGTCATGACAGATTAAAACGGATCATTAATGTTATTCCCTTTACCTGCCAGTAGTTGGATGGATGGATGTCTGGTTCCATTCACTAACACGGTTTTAAAAATATTTTTAACCCCAATTTAGTTGGGTACAGTTCTCACTTCCACCTGCTAGGTAGGACTCACTGTACTGTAGTGTTCCCAGTGCTGGAGACCGCTATTACATGATTCCAGCAAGACACCTGAATTTCCTAATTTGCCAGAACCGTTCAATAAACTTAATTTTGTGCACATTTTAACTGCATTTTTACACATGCAGGAGGTAGTAGGATGGTAGTGTTTATTTTAGTGATCTGCCTTCTTAGTTTAGTGAACACACCTGGTTCAACTCACCTGTTCATCACCAGGTGTAGTGTGTGCATTTGAGAAGGGCAGCTACCAAACTGCACTGGACACTGGCCCTGCTGGGCTCCCCTGGTCTAGCTGTATGTAAAGGTCTGGAAGATTTTTCTCTGCAGGGAAGAAAGTTACATATTTTTATCTAGATATTTTACCGTAAAACTTCTGTTTAGTTTTATACTTTGGGGGGGGGTTGGGTGTGTGAAACATATATAATATAAAAGGAACCTCATTTTGATGTGTATCGTCACAGTCTTTTGCACATGCTTCCAGGGTCTGGTCGTCCCGTCGCGAGAGGTGTTCACTCCCCCACACGTCTGCAATGGCCACCATGTGTGGGGAAAGCCTTCGAGGCGACTAGGACGCACTACGACCCCTCCATCCAGAGGTCTGCACTGGACTCCCGTACTCGTGGGCCCAATGGCCAACACTGTGGCCACCCTGGTGGTCCAGACGGAGCTTCTTCCCACACAGCCGCCCTCCTCCCTTTCTCCTTTCCCCTCCCTCCTCACGCCAGTCGAAGAGGGTGACGACGATGGAGAGAAGGGTGGCGAGGAAGAGAAGGAGGAAACGGTGGTGCTTGCGGGCGTCGAGATGGTGACGTCGTCCACATCAACTCTCTCCCAGAACCCGGAGCACCCCTACCAGTGCATGGACTGTGGGAAGAGCTTCAAGTGGTCTTCAAGGCTGGCACATCATCAGCGGAGTCATAATAACGAAAGACCGTACCGCTGCAACCTCTGCCCCAAGGCCTTCAAAGGTTCTTCCGCCTTGCTTTACCACCAGAGGTGAGTTCCAAGGTTGATATTTTTGATCCTGCCTCTAACACCAAAACCTCTGCTGAGGGTGGCCCACCACCCAGTGCTCTGTGGTCAGGAACTGCACAAGAGCATGGATGCCCACCTCCGATCCTGGAGGGCCAGTTTGGCACTGCTCAAACACACCTGGATCATCTCACCTGTTCATTGTCAGGTTTACTGAGTGTGTTTGAGGAAGGAAGCTACCACACCTGGACCTCCAGGACAACATGTGCATCCAGCGGTGCCTAGTGGTTAGGACCTTGCCCTTGTGATTTGAGGGTCACAGGTTCAAGTTCTGTACCAGGCACCACAGAGGAGCCGTCCAGGTACACTTCTCCTGTTGGTAGTTTCCCGGTACTCCACATGTAGAGGTCTTAAAGCTGACATTTCACCCTGGTGCACTTTGTGTGCAGATGTTCTCCTCAGTGGCTGAATATTTAATAATTTGTTCTTATTCCAGGTCTCATTCAGGGGAGAAGCCGTATAAGTGTGACGACTGTGGCAAAGCATTTAAGCGTTCTTCTCTCCTACAGGTGAGTCCTACCTGCAAGCAGGGGGGGAGGTGTAAGAGTTCATTCCCGCATTAGGTTTTCTCCTAATGTGGATTTTCCACAAGTCCTAAAAGTAGATAAGGAGACCCCAGTTAAGCAAGTAACATTTGATATTGCATTTGATAATTTATTTATTGATGAAAATGATTCAATACTACAGATCTGTGAAGGAGATTTTGCTTTCAGTATCAATTCTTGGATGTTGGTGGGTTTCCTCACATGAACTGCTTGCTTTAGATATTTCTACAACATTTAAGTTGGGTTAAGGTCAAGACTTTGTGTTTAGGGTCATTGTTTTGTTGCATGATCCACTTTCTCTTGAGATAATTGATACATTCATAATTCCGAAGCAGCGAAGTGGGCTCAAATCATGACACTACCACCACCATGTTTCACAGTTAGAATATGATTCTGATGCCGGTTCCCCAAAAATAAAGCTTCTCAAAAAAACCAGTTTTTTTTGTTTACATTTGCCCTCAAAAACAGATTTCTGTCTATGGGATCTTTCGCAAGCTGTAGACAGAAATGTTCCTCTTGGAGAGCTTTAACTTTCACTTTGCAACCTGATCGTCTTCCGAGCTCCTCAGACAACAAAAACCAGAATGTCAATTTGTCATTAAATTGAATAGAAAACCAGACTCTTAATATCTCCTTCAAATTATCTGCTAATCAAAGAGGTTTTAATGACTTGCCATTCACAGATGTTCAGTCATTTTTCTCAATAAATATATGATCAAGTATTATTTTTTTGTCTTCCTTGTTTCTTTGGGTTCTCTTGTTTACATTTAGGACTTGTATGTAAATCTGAAGATGTTTAGATCATATTTATGCAGAAATAATTCGAAAGGGTTCACAAATGTTCAAGCACCACTGTTCTTATGGAAGTGATGGGAAGCCCCGAAGGCATGATGGTTTGGTTAGTGGAGGAATTAAACTGATGTATCTACCGTTCTGATTTCCCATCTAGGTTCACCGTAGTGTCCATACAGGTTTGCGTACCTTCCAGTGCCTGTACTGCCCTCTGACCTTCAAGTGGAGCTCGCACTACCAGTACCACCTGCGCCAGCACACGGGCGAGTGCCCGTATCCGTGTGACAGTTGCCCCAAGGCTTTCAAGAACTCGAGCAGTCTGCGGCGGCACAAGAACGTGCACCTTGGTGTCAAGCCCTACGTCTGTGTGGTGTGCAGCAAAGCCTTCAGCCAGTCCACCAACCTGAGGCAGCACATGCGCATACACACGGGCGAGCGGCCGTACATCTGCGGCGAATGTGGCCGCAGCTTCACCCACTCCTCAAACCTGGCACTTCACCGCAACTCCCACATGGAGGGTAAGGCCAAGGGTGGCGTCAAATCAGGGAAGGCGGGGCAAAGGTCAGAGGTGGAGGTGGTGCTCGATGGCACGACTTCAGACGATTTGAGGGCGGTTGGCATGACCATTTCAGACATGGTGGGCCTCGTGGGTGGGCAGGAGGGCGGAGTCGGGCAGGTTTTCCTGTCGCACCACATGCCTTCGTCCTCCACGCCATCGTTGTCCGAAAACGGTCCGACTGTTAGCATGGGGCAGGCAGTGGAAACGGGAGCCAACGTACTGCTCTACAGCTGCGGCAGCTGCAACGAAACATTCGGAACCCAGACGCACTTGGAAGAACACCAGGCCCTGCATCTGGATGGCCTGGGGGCAGGGCATGGGGCCGGGGGTGGTGCAGGAGATGGTATGGAGGAGCAACAGGGCTGTGGAGTTTCCCTGATCGGAACGGCACCCTTACTAGCAGACTTTGAGGAGGTGGTGGAGACCACAGCTGTGTCGGAGAGTGCACAAGGGGCGGAGCTCCTCGGTTTGGAAGGGATTGGAGATGGAGCCGGACAGGTTCAGTACGATCTGCTGCAGAGCTTTGCCGGCTCCGTGCCAACAGATCCCACTGTGCCCACGGTGGACACGACTACGAGTGTGGATACTCTGTTGGAGTGCGCCTACTGTAGAAAGAGCTTCAGGAACAGCAACACGCTGAGCAGGCACATGGCACAGGTGGGTGACGTGAGTTACAGTGGAGTAATCTTTCCCAGTTTATCTGAGCAGCTCCATTACCAATTAAGACCTTAATGTAGAGTTTTCTCTCTCGCGCGTGTGCAGGCTGCGCATCATGCGCTGGGAAACTCTTGTGCACGCGCCCACACGCACACAGATCAGATCTGCAGGCGTATGCAGGAAGTTCTGTTCTATTCATGTCTGTATGTGATCTGTTCACTGACACCTGGTGGACCCGTCCAGATCAGCGAGAGTACGCGCACACATTTAAACTTCAAGGCCCTGTCCACACGTAGCCGGTATTTGTAAAAACATTTACATTTCAGAGTTTTTTCCGTCCACACAAAGTGAGTTTGTGGTCAATGAAAAAATGAGATTTAAAAAAACTGAGTGTTTTTAATGTAACTTTGTTTACATCCATCTGCCGGAGACCATAATGACTTTCCCCAGCCAAGGCTTCTGATTGGCCAAAATTTCAAAATGGTCTAGGTTTATAGTGCTGTTGCTTTTTTGAGTTTAACGTATATGGACGGAGATATTTTCAACACCAAGTGTTGATGGGATTTTTTTCCCTAAAATATCCGGCTACATGTGCACAAGGAATAAATTACATTTTAAAACATTGTAAAATTATACATACACAATCACATCTGTCTTAATATCCGCCAGTAGACGCTGACACACATGATGAGAATAACCTGCCCGCCAGACAGATAAGCAGCTTTTTATTTAATGTGATATTGTAAAACACGTAAATTAAAGCACACAGTCATTGTGGACTGAAATCGTTAAAAGGAATTAAAACGAGCGAAAACTATTGTGTATTTGATTAAAACGTTGCTGTGAAATTTTTTAAGCATTTCACATTTAATTAGTTAAATATGAATGGATCTGTTAAGTGATTTGTTAAGTATAGCAATGATGATTATCTTGTTGATTTTATTTTGGGATTTTTTTTCTTCAAAAAGTACTAATAAGAATACAGTTAAAGTACCGGACAGATCAGCAATAGTAGTACCGTTCAAATCGAAACAATTCCCAACATTACCGTATTTCTCCAACGATAGTCCGCTCCACATTATAGACCCAATTCTATAATCTGCAGAAAATGTTCATTTATGTTTAAAACTCTAAGATAAGTCGCCCCATGTTATTAGCTGCAGTGTTACTGAATTTACTGATCTGAAGTAGAAGAATCTAATTTCACCCCTGGAGCCTTTGCAGCTCAATACCACTGACATTATACTGTAGTTCAGAATAAACTATTAAACTGATAAAATTCAGAATTTACAGATATCATACCACAATGCAAGAACTACGCTGCAGAATTTAAGCTCCAGGTCGTTACTTTCACAAAGCAACGTCTGAGACGAACACATGTCTGACATCAGCGACAGCAAAGCAGCACAGGTCACAACTGACTACGTTTATGAATCTGATTTTGAAGGATTTGAAAAAGTTTTTTAATTTTTTTTGCATTTCAGTGTTGCTAATTTTATACTGAAGAATTGACATGTAGACGGATGATTGACAGCGTTGTACTGCAGTAACCCCACCCTCCAGTCGTTCAAATGAAAGTTCAAACTAATCTTTTCCAGCAACAATAAACTTTTGTTCCTTTTATTTGTATTAATGGAGCTTTTTCCAGCTTGTATTATACACTAGGATGTAACGTAATGTAGCAAAGGCCGAAAAAGTTGCAGCAGCAGTGATTAAGTGAGAACATCGTCACTGATCTGATCTTTGCTTTGTGTTGCTTTTCTAACTGTTCGTTGCTGCAGTAAACAGTATATTTAAACAATACCAGGTTTTTAAAATCAGTGTATAATCTGTAGCGTATCATTAGGGAAATACGATAATGTCTCAAATACTTCAAGTCTTCTTTCATCCAGCATCTCATTATCGGAAACGAGGAACAGTGTGTACACAAGTTGCTGCCACGTTAATGAAGAACGGGCTTATGGGTGGACGATCTTCCCAAAACATTCTACTGTGATATTTTTAACACACAATCATGAGCCACAATCTGAATGCAAGTGTATTTTCCCTTTTATACACTTCAGCCACAACATTAAGACCACTGCCAGGAAGTTAGTGGCACCTGTTAGGGGGGTGGAGCCTTATTGTGGATCATCTCCAGAACAGCAGGTCTTGTGGGAGTAGTTCGTACCAACCAAGGTGGACAGGGTCATGGGCACCCAAGACTCACTGATGCATGGGTCAGAGCTCTCTAGTTAGCATGAGGGGCACAGACTCAATATTAGGCAGGTAGTCTTAATGTTATGGCTGAGTCAGTTTGCTGATGAACATAACTCTGAGTCAAACGAGCGAACGTCCGAATCTTTCTTGTTGGTTTGTCTTTAGGTGCACCCCCTGTCCCAGCCGTCCCGCTCTCAGTTCAACTGCTCGGCGTGCGATCGCTCCTTCCCCTCGCTCTCCTCGCTGCTCTCCCACCAGCTCTCCCACACAGAGGAGCAGAGGCTGCTGGCCGAGGCCGAGGCAGAGATCGTCTGCCCTCCCTCGCTCTCGCTCGCCCTGCCGCTGCCCTCCTCGCCCTCTGCCAAGAGGGAGGGGGAGGGGAGCGAGGGAGAGCGGGAGATCCACGTCAGCCTCATCGCCGTCACGGAGGAGGGAGAGAGGCAGGCGGGGCCGAAAAGCACCACCAGGGCGTCGGGGAAGTCGGGGAGGAAAGCAGGAGGGAGCAAGAACCCGTCCGCGAATAACGGTGAGCGGGTCATGACCACATCATATACACTCTACACCAGGGGTCACCAACCTTTAACACTGAGAGCTGCTTCACGGGTACTGAGCCATATAAAGGGCGACCAGTCTGATACACTTCTTTCACCTTCAGGCAAGTTTATATAGTACATTATCATACACCAGGTCATTCAATGTGCTTTACATTGTAAATGAAAAATATAATAAAAACAGGCCAAAAGAATAAAAGAAATAAGCATAAAAGAAAAGCAATAGATAAAACATGAATAAATATGCATAAAAGAAAACCATATTCAAATTAGATAGAATAGAGAAAGATAAAACAGAGAGATAAAATTGCATAATAAATAGACAAGGTGTGTAGGTAATTAGGCTGTGGAAAATAGTGCAGTTTTTAGCCTCTTTTTAAAACTGGCAACGTTGAAGCAGATCTGATCTCCATTGGTAGTTTGTTCCAAAGTTGTGCTGCATAATGACTAAGCCTCATTGGCTGATAATCATCCAACATCATGGAGAGATATTTAGGGCCCAAACCATTGACTGACTTAAATATGATGAGGAGAACTTTGAACTCTATTCTGTATATGACTGGAAGCCAGTGAAGAGACTCGAGGGCTGGAGCGATGTTTCTCTTTTCTTAGTTTTAGTTAAAATCCTGGCAGCAGCGTTTTGGATCAGTTGTAACTGTCTGATGGTCTTTTTGGGGCCAATGAACAGGGAATTGCAGTAATCAACCCTGCAAGATATGAAGGCATGAATAAGTTTTTCTAAATCCTGCTGTGAAAGAAAATATATTATTATTAATGATTAACGATACTCATCTACGTGAATCTGATCACATTTACGTTTTTATCAAAAATGTCGTAACAAGGTGGGAAACTGATAACATCACTATTCTACACTTTATTTCTATTAATTGTTTCAATTTTCAAAACAACATCCCATTCAATGATACATTTTAATTCTTTTTTTCTGCCATGTTGTTGGGATAAGACACCGCATTCAGCTTCTCATCTTTTCAGTTTACTCTCCAACATTTTATCATGCGCACGATACTGACCGTTAAACTAGAATAAAACAAAGTTGATCTAAACTTCATGTACAATAAAAATATTGTAAATGCTTTTTTAAATGTCATTTTCACATCTTAATAAATGCAGAATTGCGTTTATTGACCAAGTATGTGAGTAAACACACAGAAGGAATCTGATTCCGGTTGATGGTGTCTCTCAAACACAACAGTATGAACAACAATATGTAAAGATACATGTTAACAAATATATATATATAAATTCAAATTCAAATAAGTGTATACAAGTATTAATTGTACATATAAAATAATATATTTATACTATTTATAATTATAAATATATATATGTATTAATATACATGTGTATATATAGATATGTGTGTGTTTATAAATGAACATGATCAATACAAAATAATAAACATCTAAATCTTATACAGATATCAATGTGATTAATGAGGAACAGGATAATTTCACATTTTAGATGCTTCTTGCTGGTGAGTTTTTGGAACAGGTCCCCGGACGCCTTGTGTGGTCCTACACTAATCAGCCAGAACATTAAGACCACTTGCAGGTGACATGAGCAACATAGATTGTCTAGTTATTTCATTACAGCTGCACCTGACGGGGAGGGGGGGTATATTAGGCAGTGAGTCAGTTCTTGAAGTTGATGTACTGGAAGCTGGCACAACGAAGCACTCTTACTCCTGTTGTCATTACTGCCCGACAGAGAGGCCGTACCGTTGCTCGGAGTGCGGGAAGTCCTTTAAGGGTTCGTCGGGACTGCGCTACCACATGAGAGACCACACAGGAGAGAGGCCGTACCGCTGCACTGAGTGTGGAAAGAGCTTCAAGAGATCTTCTCTACTGTCCATACATCAGCGGGTAAACACTACCATCACTCATTCTCCAAACTAGTTGTCCATAATGCTTCTATTATTAGATGAGTATTATTTCACATAAATAATAGCAAATGTTATTTTAATTTTGAATGCCATAATACGTTAAGTAATCAGTTCTGTAATGTTAAAGATACTAATGACTAGGGGTGGACTAAAATATCCATATGGCGATATATCGTCGTCTTTGCTCACTTGATACGATAATCGATTCGTCAACAACAGTATCAATATATTTATACCAATTTGACTCACCCGTGTCGCTACTTCTTCTCTCCTCTGGGTGGCGCTGCTAGAGTAAGTGCAGGAGACTTGAGTGAAAGCTGAAAATGAACTTTGCAGCAGGAAGATGCAGAGAAAGCTCGGCTGAGACGCCCCAGACACATTTAAATCTAAAGTCTGAGTTTGGCTTTTAGCACATTGACGGAACAGAGTGTGGCTTTTTGTGTGACGACCGTATCTCTGAACCGGGGTATCAATATATTATCGTTATTGTGAGCCACATATAGTGTATCGTATTGTGAGAGACCCTGCAATTCCCACCCCCCTTTTAATGACCGACGCAGTTGATTCAAGATTTCTTATCTTCACTTCAGCCAGAACATCACATAGGGGGAGAACTGAAAGGAGTGACCGGGTGTTATAGTCAACATAAACAGTAATGTAATAAAATATTTATTACATAGATCAGAGTCACTTTGACGCATGAGCAGAACAGAGGGTGGAGTAAAGTGAAGGAACCACAACTAGTGAATCTATGTCAGGGTCATGGGCATCCAATGCTCACTGATGCGTGTGGGGAGTGAAGGCTGGCTTTGATGGAAAGGGTTTATTGCTGATCAAAAGAGGGATGTGCTCACTACTCAGCCATAACATTAAGACCACCTGACAATCATGAGGGCGACCTGCTCACTATTTTACAGGTGGTCTTAATGTTATGGCTGATCAGGAAGGGCACCTGCACACAATTAGGCAGGTGGTCCTAATGTTATGGCTGATCGGTGGCATCAGTAACTGTTCTGTCGGTTTAGATTGATACAGGGCTGTCTCTCTTTCCTCAGGTGCACACAGGGGTGCGTGCCTTCCAGTGCCCATACTGCCCTCTGACCTTCAAGTGGAGCTCGCACTACCAGTACCACCTGCGGCAGCACACGGGCGAGCGGCCCTACGTGTGCCAGGAGTGCGGCAAGTCGTTCAAAAATACCAGCTGCCTGCGGCGACACAGCCAGCTACACTCGGGCTTGCGCCCCCACGCCTGCTCTGTGTGCGGTAAGACCTTCTCTCAGACCTCCAACCTGAAGCAGCACGAGCGCACGCACTCTGGGGAGCGGCCCTTCCAGTGCGCGCAGTGCCACAAGAGCTTCACACACTCATCCAACCTGCACCTACACCTGCGCACACACTTCTCACGCAAGGACTTCAAGTGCCAGCACTGTGGCAAGGAGTTCGTCATGCACTCGTACCTGCAGCGGCACCTCAGGACCCACAGTGTCGGGGGAGGGGCCGCGAGCGTGAAGGAGGCGGGGAGGCTGGCGGGGAAGGGTGGGGCTGCCGAGAGCATGGCGACCACGCTGAGCCTGAACACGGGGGCTGCGGGTGGGCTGACCTCACTGTTTCCCACCGACGGCCATTCCACTCTGATCCTCTCGCCGCCCAACCTGGACATTCCTCCCAACACCTCGCAGAATTATTTCATGATCCAGACTCCCGTTGGACTACAGTTGATCCCGCTGTCCAATCCGGTGCCAACGCCACCGCCGCCCCCTCCTCCACCACCACCGCCACCACCAGTTCAACCACCATCCCAGAACTTCCTGCTTCTTCAGTGTCAGTCCACCAACGGAAACCAGCCGAGTCTCATCCTCGTCCCCACAGCAAGTAACTCCAATGCCCTTCCTGCCCCCTCGGCGCCACAGCATCTCCCCCTGGTGCAGACCATACCGGCACTGCCCCAGGTCCTGGCACCATCTCAGACTCCGATCCCACAGTTCCAGCCTCTCCAGACCCAGCAGAGGTTTATTCTCACAAATAATAACAGCACTCCCCTCATTACCACCCCACCCCAGGGTGCAGCCGCCATTAGCAGGCCCATTTTAGGAACTTTGGGCCGTACCAGGAACGCCAGAACAAGACGTGGGCGCAAGCCTAAGGCCAAAACGCAGGCAGCACCCGAGTCCGCCCCTTCCACCACCACTGCAACAACCACAAACGCTGCCCCCGTTCCTTCTCCTGCAACTTCGTCCCAAGAGCTAAACATCGAGGATTTGACATCGATGCCACCACGGAACACTGACCTGGTGCCTTCCGCCCTGGCCGCAGTGACCCAGACCCCAGCAGGTGAACCCCAGACTGCCCCTGCTCCGGAGAAGCTCTCCGAGCCGCTCCCAGGGGAACACTATGTCCTGTGCTTTGAGAAGGAGGCGGGGGAGCGGCAGCAGGGGGAAGGAGTGGAGGTGAAGGTGGAAATGGAAGAAGGGGTGGAGGAAGGGCGGTCCTACGTGTTGCAGTTTGAAGGAGAAGCAGAACAGGGGCAGGAGGGTAGTGGAGGGGAAAAGTCCTACGTCCTTCGTTTTCAGGCGGAGGGAGAGGGCGAGGGCACCAGTGCGAAGGAGAAGACGGGGGTGGTCTCCCTCAACCTGCTCCAGGAGTGGGGTGAGGAGAGGGGAGGTGAAAGGATGGACGGGATTGAAGCGCGCATGGGGGTGGAGGAGAAATCATTCGTCCTTCATTTCCAGAGCGACGACACCGCCCATCCCAACTCTGGCTACGCCCAGGGCCAGAGTGAGGACCTGGGCCTCTCATGCCATCCTGCCCAAGCCTTGATGCCTCTGGGGGGGCAGGAGGTAGTTTTCGAGCTGGCCAACCAGGCCAAAATAGACAGGGAATCGGGCGCCGGACAGAGCGTTCAGATGATCGCGCTGATAGAAGGTGAGGGCAGCAGCTCTGAGGCTGGGGACGGATTTACGGACCCCGCGGCTGTGGTTGGGACGGGATCGGGGCAGA
Source organism: Lepidarchus adonis (assembly GCA_037576955.1). Taxonomy (NCBI): domain Eukaryota; kingdom Metazoa; phylum Chordata; class Actinopteri; order Characiformes; family Lepidarchidae; genus Lepidarchus; species Lepidarchus adonis. Next base: position 15,436 of record JBBIGC010154805.1, read on the forward strand.
TGGAGGGCATATTTCAGTTGGAGGGTGGAGAAGGGATCGTTATTATTGAGGTCAGCACCAGCAGTTTGAGGGAGGGAGGAGAGGGCGGGGTTTCTTTAGGACTGAGGGAAGTGGAAAAGGAAGTGGCGGGGGCGCAAGAAGCAATGACAGACGAGCAGAAGATTCTGGAGCATGAGAGCAGGATGTCGCCCATTGGCGTGAACGGGGCAGAGGGTTGACCCGTCTCATCGCGGCCCTTAACCTGAGAGCACACGTGTCCAGCTGAACCATCACGCACTACTTCACTAGGTCTCCTGCAGTCCAGATGACTGAACCCAGTCCGGTCACCCCGGAACCTTCCGGCCATCGCGAGGACGGTGCTGCCTCAGGAAGCTGCCACGCACATGCTAATTAAGCTACACTGTTGCAATGGGTCGATCTTTTTGATCTCGTCCTCTTCTCTCTGTTTTTCTAAAGGTTTCTGTTCATTTCTGGTTGCTATGGCTGCCTGCGAGGAGGCAGTTGCTCACCTGGCCCCCTACGGGGAGCTGTTTCACAAACCACAGTAGATAGGAACAATAAGTGATGGAAAGAAGTCTGTAGCGGTTTTTTTCTAAATGAAGGAGAGTTTTTGGACATGAACTGAACTATTACTACTATTACACTGTCATGTTGACAGTGGACATATACGATGAACATAAGTTGTGAATATGTCTATACTGTTTGGTTTCACTATAACTGTTATTAGGACATGCTAATGTTCAATAAAAAAAACAGTTGGTAATGTAATTTGTGTATATTTTTAATTCTACACACACATGTGAATTGATTTTATTTTTCAAATAAATACGTCTATTTTATTAATTCGTTTTTTTACATTTGAATTGTAAATATGAAATGGATTTTATTTGAGTTATCCGTTCCAGTGGTGAACGTTTGTTCTGCAGTAGTTAAAGTGGCTAAATAAGAAGCATTTGCTTCGGGGCTTTTCGGTGAGAATCGGCGAACTTCGGGGTGCATCGGACATTTCCGCCAGTTTCGTATTCACGAACGCGCGTAAGGGCGACAGCGCTAAGCGCTCCAATCCTCGTTGACTGGAAAAAACAAACGTCTACAAAAGCTTGTTTTATATGGGAGAGATTTTGGAAGTTTTTTGAATGCTGTGTGCAGGTAAGTAGCACCCCGACACCCCCGGTGCGTGTAGCGGGGTTTATTATAGGCAGCGTTCACCATATAAGGTTCGTTTCGGAAAGGACGACGTGTTAGCATTAGCATCAACGCAAGCTGACAAAAACTAGCTCTGCATCTTCATTTGAAAGGATAAATGTCGTTTATTGGCTTTCAAATAACCAAATTTCATCTTAAACAAGAATAATGTAAATTATAGACTGCGATTAATTTCGCCATATGTCCAAAACACCCCTGTGATTGTGGGAGTTGTAGTTTTGATGTGGGTTTATCGCAGAGTGGTGAAACTGCAAGGAACTACATTACCCATAATTCAACAACAGCGGAGTACCCTGCATTCAAACCATGAAAGTCTGTTAGATAAAGTGCATACATTTAAAGGCCTCTTAGCCTTTATTATTATCTCTGTCCTCAGGAGCCGCTGCAGAAGGTTGAACGGTAAGATGGTACGGTTGGACCTGGGAGATTTAGTGCTTCGGCGCATGAAGGATGAGGACATAGAGGCTGTGAAGGCCCTCATTAAGGTTGGGTTCTCTCTCACCCCCCAAAAACAGCCCTTTTCTGACTATTCCTTCGTTCTCATCATGTGTTCTATGTTCTCCTACCTTGTTCACACTGGTCCTGCATGTTCTCCCACTTTGGTTCCTGAATGTTTACTCCCATGTTCATACTGTTCTAGAATGTTATTCATGTGGATCACACTGTTTGTGCATGTTCTGCCCTGTAATGTTCTCCCCCTCTGGCCCACTGTTCCCGGCTGTTCTCCCTCTGTGTCACACACACACACACACACACACACACACACACACACACACACACACTGTTCCTGACTGGTCTCCCTCTTTGTCACACACACTGTTCCTGACTGGTCTCCCTCTCTGTCTCACACACACTGTTCCTGACTGTTCTCCCTCTTTGTCACACACACTGTTCCTGACTGTTTTCCCTCTGTGTCACACACACACAC
>JBBIGC010154819.1:0-17565 GCA_037576955.1 Lepidarchus adonis
GTTGAATATAAACAGATATAGAATGTGCAGTTGAATATAAACAGATATAGAATGTGCAGTTGAATATAAACAGATATAGAATGTGCAGTTTATACAAGTCTTGTTTGTACTTATTATTATTGTGGTTGTTGTTGTTAATAATAATAATAATAAGAAGAAGAAGAAGAAGAATTGATATTGTATATATTAATTTCTTTAGCAGAAACATGTTTTTTATGCTAGAAGATATTGAGTTTTAATGGTGATAACAGAACAATTTCCATGTGAAAATGTTCTCAATAAGATTATCTGGTTGAAAGCACTAAGATTTACATGGAAAAACACTCAGTATATTAAATCCTATATCATCTTATCAACTGTCATCATTCATCAGTTATCAGTATATATATATCAGAAAAAAGATGATGGAGCAAGTTTGTCTGCTATCCATGATAAACTTTGATGGACTTTGGCCTAGTAAAAGCTAAATTATTGAAATTTGGCAATAGAGTACATGTGTTTCATAATGTATACGAGGTCATATCATCTTAAAAATAAAAGTTCCTAAATGGTTTGCCTGGGGATATGTTTGGATATGGGTATATGTGATATGTTTTTAAGCAAATATTTTACAGAACCCCAAATAAGTGTTTTTTTCTGACATCTTTTAAAAGTAAATGGCTGTCATAACTAAACATGCATTTAGAAATTTCACCTTTTTCATGTTAAAAATAAAAATAGATGTTAAATGATGTTAAATAGATGTTAGATGTTAAAAAAATACAAGAAAATAAAAAAAAAGAAGCCTGAAATTGCAAGGCCACTAATCACAATCAGTATCAGAATCAGAAAACGATATTAATCCCAAAGGAAATTACTTTGCTGTGACATATAGAGACAGTTGCAAAATAAAAGTATGTTAAAAGTAGTAATAAAATAGAATTAGGTAAAATAAGGTGAGGATAAAAATATTAAAAAATAAATATTTAATATAGTCTAACAGCAAAATAAAAAATAAGTAAAAAATAAAAAAAGATAAATAGAATAAATAAATAAAAGAAACATTACTACACTTTATATAATAGATACATTTATTATAAGTGAATGGATGGATGATGGATAGATGAAGTGGATGAATGGATCAATTGATGGATGAATGCATGAATGGATTCATGGGCTGACAGGTACATAGATAGATGAGTGGATGAACTGACAAATCGTGTGTAAATGGTAGAACTAACCAACTATTGTTACTCACTTCATGAGTTCTTGACCAACAACATTAATCCAAGATCATTCTAAAGGTAAGGCATTTAATAATAAAAAATTAATTTAAAACTCAAAATTAATTTTATCTTTAACTAAATAATAAACCGCTTCAATTTCACTTGCCATTTAATGAATATTGAAAGAGATTATATATATATATATATATATGGCTTTGATGTTCTGTTGTGACTTATGAAAGTAGCTAATATGTAAAATTAAATTAAATTTTAAAAATCTGCGCATTCACATGATTTTTCTGCTTCAAGTGTATTATTTTCCACATTTCCTCAGTCTTATCCTGAACCATGCTCTTTTCTCTTTGCCCTATTCTGCAAACTTGGCAAAAGGTGATAGTCTAAGGTTCCCTCCATTGAGAAGTGTCCTTGATCGATAAGGTTTTTGATAATTTCTTCAAGGAACAACTGGCAGAGTTCCCATATCAGATGCAATGTAGGTTAACATCTGATGTTGAGATAAATTTCATTAGCATGGGGGGGGGGGTATCCCAACCAATTCCAAAAGTTGGGATACTGTGCAAAATATGTTATTATTTGAAACTCATAAACCCATATTTTATTCACAATAGAACATAGGAAACTTATCAAATGTGACTGAGACACATTATTACTCGATGAGAAATCTTAGCTATTTTTTTATTGAAGTCAACAACATGTTTTTGAAGTTTGACAGGGTACAGAGGCTCTAAAACAACTGGGGAAACATTTTGCAACTAAATATACCTTAACTGGCAACAGGTAAGTAACATGATTGGTTATAAAGAAGGCATCATAGAAAGGCAAAGTCTCTCAGAATGAAAGATTCACGAATCTGCAAAAAACTGTCTACAAATTGTGGAACAATTTAAAATAATATTCCTCATCATAGACTAGAAAGACTTTGAATATATCATCATCTACAATGCATAATGTCATCAACATTCTGGAGAATTCTCTGTGCTTAAGCGACAAGGCTGCAGTTCCATACTCCCAACCAAATGATGTCATTTTCAGGAAAGGCCTTGCAAATTTCAGCAAGACCATACTAAATTGCATACTGCATATCAGAATGGCCTGTCTGCAGTCCAGAACTTACACCAATTGAAGACATTTGGCCCAATATGAAACAAACAAATACAACAAATAAGGTCCAGGATGTTGAGCAGTTAATATATTTCAGACAAGAATGGGACAACATTCCTCTCCTAAAAGTCCAGCAACTGGTTTTCTCAGTTCCCAGACATTGATGGACTGTTGTTAAAAGGAAATGTTGTTAAAATGGTACACAGTGGTAAACATTGCCCTGTCCCAACTTTTTTTTAATCAAATTTCAAAGTAATCATATTCATATGACCTTTTTATTAAATGGTACACTTACTCAATTTAAACATTTAATATGTTTTTTATGTTCTTTTGTGAATAAAACATTGGGTTATACAATTTCCAAATCATTGGGTACCAAATCATCCCTGAAAGTGGTTTGTTCATGCCCATAATTATTGTTATTAAAATATTTGTGGTTAATGTATGTTTTGTTGTCTTATATCAGCTGCTATAATGTGATGCTGATGTTATAGTGTGACAAATATGCTATGATTTTGTAAGGAAAGTAGTGATGTAGTATTGAGTACTCATAAAGTAACACTCCACCATTTGGAATTCCATGCCAATATTCACTTATCAAAATTTAATATTATTTTGATTTTATAAACTAGACAGCGAATGTATATTCAGGTATTGTATTCAGTATTTTAAAACTTTTTTGTACCAATAAGAAATTAGAAATACTGATAAGGAATTAACTGTATTTATCATTTTTAGCCTTGAAATCACCTGTATTACAACTTCATTCTAAATTATATAAAGATATACCACGCTATAAATATGTTCATCATTCTGGTTATTTTGTAATCTGGATTATTTAATTGTATTTATTTTTACAATATTGCTCATTTTATTCCAAACTTTTGTGTCTATGTCTGACTATGGGCCAAAGCAGGGTTCACCCATTGCAGGGCATTTTATCCTATCAAATTGGGTGGATAATATGAGGAACTTCTTCCCCGTTTATTCAAAAACTTCCACTAAATAAAACCCATCTGAAAGCTACTAAATTCTTCCAAAAAAAAAAAATTCACTGTTAATTATTATATATCATTTATGTACATTATTCTCTGAGTTTTACACATCCAAAGCAGTGAGAACACGCCCAGTTAGACCACGGCTTAAACTCTATATTTACAATTTATTCACAGTATTTTATAAAGATCAATGGAAAACTGCAATTAAAACCAGTAAGTTTTAATGAACCAGCAATACTTCTTTCTCTAAGGATGATATTGATTGGTATTCCCATGTGTTTTCTGATCCACCAAAAGCATTTAAAGGAGCTGCCACTTCGTTGTAGATATTTCCTGTTTTGGACCATAATGGTGGTGGATTCAAGATGGTGGTGCAACTGCCTCTCAGGACCAAAATGGTGCTTTTTTCCCTCAATGCTCTGTCCTGTGTATGTATTTTATGTAACCACGTGGTCTTGGAAGAATGTTGTTTCGCTTCTAAATGGTTGAAATGACTATAAAAGCCTATTTCAACTTGAAGTTAACCTAAGTATTTAAACATACTTGTTTGCATGTGCCATTACATATAGCTAGAACTTCAAAAGCCTTTTCTTTTGTTATGTTCAAGATGTTATGTCCAGATGTGAGCTGTGTGTAAACCCTAGATATGATTGTGTGTGAAAATACCAGTAGATCAGCAGTTTCTGAAATACTCAGACCAGCCATTCTGGCACCAACAATTATGCACTTGAAGTCACTTAAATCCCCTTTCTTTCCAATTCTGAAACTCGATTTGAACTTCAGCAACTTCTCCTCACCACGTCAAGATGCCTTAATTCATTGAGTTGCTGCTAAAGGATTGGTTGATTAGCTATTTTTGTTAACAAGCAATTGTACCTAATAAAGTGGCTGGTGAGTGTATTTTTTGTGAAGATTAGGATGTTGGATGCAAGTGCGTGCATGCATGGTAGTCTACACAAGGTTTAATAAAATAAGACAGCAACCTAAAATAATTTTAAAATATCACATGCTAACATGGGACACAGTTACACAGGTTAGCAACAGACCACAGACATGCTAAGTAGAAATTCACAGTTGAATCCTGACTAAGACATACAGGTAAATGTACAAAGTGAGAACTTAGAGTTGGGAACCTACCAAGAACATGTGACAAACAAAACCAAAACACAACACGAGACAGGAACCAACAGAATAATTTTCATATTTCTCCAACAATAGGCCGTGGCTTACACATTGATTTTGCAAACCTGGTTTTGGGTGTGTAAATGGAGCGGCTAGTTGAAAATGATTAGTTGAATGTTAATGTATTATTTACTGCAGCATTGAACAGTTCAAAAAGCAAAGCAAAGACAGATCAGTGACTGCTCAGTATAAAACACAGAACATGTACAGTGCCATTGCTTATGTTACCTTCCCGTGCTCTCCCTATGACCGTAATCTGCTAACCTGTTAGCTCTCGCTAACAGGCTACAACTCTCAGCTAAAAACAACACTCTTTCCATCACTTTTCTGCCCGCACCACCAACCCCTTCTCTGGTCCAAACACTACACAGTTCATAATGCATTTCCCCCCCCCACAACACTGGAAGCTAACATCGGTTAGCAGTTAGCCTAGCTGTCAGGGTCGTCCTCGATGCACCAATATACGCAGACTCTCTGAAATAAAAGAGGTTATGATCTCGTCTAAGTGCAACATATTAGCTTTACTAAGTATAACCTCACAATCTGGTTGTCAAATTCTGCTGAGAAGAAGATAAAAACCCTTTCTTCGCTGCTGATAAACGTCTCTGCACTGCTCCATTACACAGCAATGTCAATCATCCGTAAAAGTCAACTGTGACCTGTGCTGCTTTGCTGTTGCTAATGTTGGATGTGTTCACGTCGGATATCACAGCCGTTGCGTGGAGCTTAAATTTTGCAGCGAAGTTCTTGCACTGCGGCATAATATCAGTAAGTTCCAAATTTTAGCAATATAATTGTTTATGATCAACTATGGTATAATGTCACTACTGGTATAGAGTCGCAAAGGTCTCTAGGGCTGTGTCAAGGTAGATGATTTTACTTCAGATCGATAAATTTAGTAACGGCAAATATAGTAGCGAAGCATAGGCTTAAGGAGTTCTATTTGGTGTGCGTTTGGGACTGTGTGTAGGGGTTAACCGGGTTATTGGGTGAATTGTGTGTAATGTATTTGTTACTGGGACTCATTTGGGGTATTTTGTGTAGTTTTGTGTGGAATTTATGTAGATGGCTGGGCTCACCATTATTGAGCTAACTGCTCTGATGTCTGATATATATATATATATATATATATATATGATGATGATGATATATATATATATAGAGACACATGGAGACACACACACGGACACACTTCCCCATTCAATTGAATGGAAAAGTGTGTCTGAACTTTTGACTGGTAGTGATAATTTTTTGTACTATACATGTATCACAGTTTCCAATGTATCATATGCTCCTATTCTAATAATGCCCTTAATTCAAACATGACCACCATCATATTTCTAGTGTTTTTTGATACATTCTCAATAAGTGGTGCCACAAAATGTTCATTGAGTCTTGATCTTGGAAAAAAAAACATCTTTGCAGTGATTTCTGAACTTAAAAATAAGTCCTTCCCAGAACCTTCACACTTATGTCAATAACAAATTTGATACTCCAACAAACTGTCAATCAAAAAGTTCTTCAGGAATCCAAAGAATCCATTGGGAAATTCATTGTGTAAAGAACCAAATCACTTGATTTGCAAGCCAGAGTTATAAGTTGTATTAAGAAGAAAATATTTCGAAGCAGGAAAAGAAAGTGATAAGAAATAACAAGATTGTACATCCTACCACATGGGACGTTTCGCTGCTCTGAGTATCAGTCAGGGGTTTCAGTGGAGCACTACTATTGACCCAAATATACAAATACACATAATGCCCAAGTTTTTGTTGGCTGGGATTCAATGGGAGGGTCACTGGGAAAAAAAAAGGAAGAAGTGTTTTTCTGTACCCCTGTTTCCATGTCTCCAACAGCTCATGTGTAGTTGTGTCCGCCCACAGGTTAATAATCAGTAAACTGGAGATGGTTCTGTCCTCCTGATTGGCAAGGAGCACATCAGACCAGATAAGAAGTGATTCGTCATCAATGTCGTATATGATTACACTGAGGTGGGGTAGGTTTCACCTCCTTCATACCGTCCCTTTCATATGTTTGGGATAGACTGGGGTAGAGATCTGTCTGCCTCTCAATCATCCCATCCCCTCTTTTTTGCCTCCCCAACACTCCGGGTCCAAGCAGCAGAATGGGGAACAACAGAAAGAGTGGGAGCAGCACTTGCTTATTATTGCTTACAATTGCAGCACACCTGGTAAGTCAAATCTTTGTATTTTTCCCCAACAAGTTTTTCAGTCGTAGTTTATTATTTTATTACAATTATTAAATGATATCGTTATTTGATTTTATGAAATAATGGGAGACTTAGGTTGACTGGTAGCTTTGCAAAGGAGGAAGGGGTGTCGACAAGGAGTAGTTGCTTTGGTTTTGATTTATTTTTTGGCAAAATAAGTATGAATGGTTCTTCAAAGACACATTTTTTGCTCGGTTAGTTGTTTCTTCTCTATGTTGGAGAACTTTTTGTGAAACAGTATAAATGCAAAAACCTGTTTTTATGACATATTCAATAAAACTTTATATTGTGCTATTGGATTGCCATGCAGTACCTATCACTAGAGTACCTTGCTATTTATAACTATATGATCGTATCCTCTCCTCGTGTTTATCTGGTGGTCTAATGCAAATCTGCATCAAAATTGAAGACTGGAGGGCGTTGTTTGGTGCGTTGAACCAGGTGTGTTTGAGCAGGGAAATCAAATTGTGCTGGACACAGGCCTTTCAAGACCCCTGCGCTATAAATTTACATAAAACAGATCATTACAATCATAACAAAATCGTGTATCATTAAAAAGTCATCATTAGAAATTCCCGGATGAGTGAACCAATAGACTTGACAACTCAAACAATCAGCATTAAACTTGCATTAAACGATCGGCTTGGAAATATAATAGTCATAATACAATTTGCATCTTCATTTCAAAAAGATAATCCAAAAATAACACATTATGGGATAGTGTATCAGTAAGACACAAGAGGAATATTTGATTCCAGGAGACATTTTGAGTAACCCACCACATTCCCATGTTCATCCCTATCTTCCTGCCATTACAGGCCTTCTCTGAAGCTCAACATGAACCTGGTTTCTGTTCAATGTATGAAGAATGTGGAAAGAACCCTACTGTGGAAGGATCCTTGCTTGACTCCAATGTACCTTGCAAAAACTATGGACCAGCAAGGCCAGTAGTGGGTGGACACTATGACCTTCTGAAGCAGGTATGCCCCATGCTGGACCAGGGCGAAGGCCAGACATTTGCCTGCTGTTCCTTACAGCAGCTCATCTCCCTGCAGAGCAGCCTGACTCTGTCCAAAGCTGTGTTGCTCAGGTGTCCATCCTGTGCTTACAACTTTGCTCACATTCACTGCATCACCACCTGCAGTTCCAACCAGAGCCAGATCATCAACATCACCAGGACTATTCCTGTCAATATATCTGGTTCGGAAAAAGAAGCAGTGGTTGGCTACCAAGCCTATGTTTCTACTAGCTTCTCTGATGCCTCCTTCAGGTCTTGCCAAAATGTGAGAATCCCAGCGACTGGAGGATTTGCCATTGCTACCATGTGTGGTCGATATGGTGCCAAGCTGTGCACCCCTCAGCGTTGGTTGGACTTCCAGGGTGACTCCAGCAATGGCCTGGCTCCACTCGACATCGACTTCAGGCTCATACCACCGAGTCAGGAGGCAGAGGTTCCGACAGGAATGGTTGCGTATGCAGGGATGGTTCTAGGTTGTAATGAAACAACACCCATGGGGGGTGAAGAGTGTTCCTGTCAGGACTGTGCAGAATCCTGTCCTGCAATACCAGCACCAGACTCTTTACCCGAACCCTTCATGATTGGCAAGATGGATGGAGTCCTTTTCATCTGCCTCATTCTCTTCTTCTCCTTGTTTATAATTTTCCTATATTCCCTTGCAGCTGCGCATTTCTATCAGATGATTATGAATAGAGGCCAGAAGAGGCACATGGACAAAAATGCAAATGAGGTAGACCTCAACCCGACTGTGAATCCCAAAGATATTACTTGCACCGACCGTGCAAGCCTGGTCACCCAAGAGTACCTGGGGTCACTCTTTCAAAGCTGGGGAACCGTAATGGCAAGACACCCACTGAAGGCGATCTTTGCGTCCCTGCTTGTCGTGGTGGCCGTCTCGACTGGGATGATGAACATGGAACTGACCACAGATCCTGTTCAGCTCTGGTCAGCTCCCAACAGTCGTGCCAGACGTGAAAAGGACTTCCATGATGCACATTTTGCGCCGTTCTTCCGAACCAACCAGTTGATTCTGACTGCTCCCGGCAGGCCTGGCTATGTCTATGACTCCTTGCTGTTTGGCAGAACAAATTTCAGCGGCCTCATCTCTAAAGGTTATTTCTTTTTCGTTCAGATTTAATAGCCAATAGTCTTGTTGATCCTGAAGACTTGATGTGCTGCAGATTTTTGTGTTTTACTACATTTGGGCATCGTAATTCAGGGTTAATAAGACCTATTACTCAGCAAGTTTAACCAATCATTTGATAGCATTTATGCTTAGAACGAGGAATGCAGACCCCGTATATCGGAAAGGATGATTAGGAGAATCCAGAAGCTAGAACCCATCTCTACTTGTGCTGAATGCTTTGCTCTTTTCACAGACTTGATCATGCAGCTGTTGGAGCTTCAGCAGAGAATCCAAGCTATCGAATTCTGGTCAGATGAACTTAACAAAACTGCTTCCCTTCAAGACGTCTGCTATGCTCCTCTCAATCCGAACAACGCCTCTTTGACTGATTGCGCTGTCAACAGTCTACCTCAGTACTTCCAGAACAGTGTTGAAAACCTGAACGCAAGGGCTAACATGACCCAGCTGGGGGTGACTAAAGAGGTTGACTGGAGGGATCATTTTATCTACTGCGTCAAGTAAGTCTCATCTCATTGCAGGAACCACAGCATTCTTGCGTAGATCCTGGGCCATTGTTCTCATAATCTCTATTTCTTCTGCCAGCTCTCCATTATCTTTTAAAGACATCACTGCGCTGGACATGAGCTGTATGTCTGACTATGGCGGACCAGTCTTTCCCTTCTTGGCAGTCGGAGGATATGACAGTAAGACATAAAGACAGAAACACTCTACAGTTACAGTCATACAAGAGTTCCCAAATAGTAACCTGCTTTATTTGGGTTTCAGATGAAGAATACACCACTTCTGAGGCCTTCATCCTCACCTTTTCCCTTAATAACTATGCACGAAATGACCCCAAGTTTAAAGTAGTGGAACAATGGGAATCCAGGTTTCTGCAGATAGTTCGGGAGTACCAAGAAGATCCTAGCACCAACTTCACGTTTGCCTATATGGCTGAGGTAGGTTAAACTTGCAAAACATGTACAGTAGAGGCCAAAAGTATTGGCACCTATTGAAATTACAAATGTTTTGGTATACACATGTTTATTTCCTTTATGTGCATTAGATCAACACAACATTTGACATAATTTTACAAAAAATAAAAAAATTGGGCTGGGCAAAATGACTGAAAACCTCAACTTAACATTTGGTTGCACACCCTTTGGAAAAAATAACTGAAACCAATTGCCTCTCAACTAGAATTTTCGACATCTTTTCTTTTGCAAACTGCATAAGGTCTCAGATTTGAAGGGTGCCTTCTTCCAACAGCAATTTTGAGATCTCTCCAAGTGTTCAATCGGATTTAGATCTGAACCTTGATGCTGGCCACTTCAGAACTCTCCAGCACTTTGTATTCAATCATTTCTGGCATTTAGAGGTATGTTTGGGGTCATTGTCCTGCTAGGACACCCATTAACCTCTGACGCAGACACAGCTTTCTGACATTGGGTCCTGCATTCACGCCAAACTCTGTCTTGCATACAGTCAAGGCTCCCAGTGCCAGAGGCAGCGAAATATCCCCAAAATATCATTGATTCTCCACCATGTTTGACTGTAGGTACTGTATTCTTTTCTTTGTAGGTTTCATTCCATTTTCTGTAAACAGTAGACTTATGTGTTTTACCGTAAAGCTTTATCTTGGTCTCATCTGTCCACAAGATGTTCTCCCAAAAGGATTTTGGCTTCCTCAAGTACATTTTTGCAAACTTTTATGTTTCTGTCTCAGCAGTGGGGTCTCCTGCCTTAGCATTTTATTTAATTTAGATGTCGACAGATAGGTCGAGCTGACACTGTTGCACCCTGAGTCTGCAGAAAGGCTTGAATTTGTTTCGAAGTTGATTGAGGACAATCCTGCATTGTAGTCTTTTATCAATTTGTCTCTTCCATCTACGTCCAGGGAGATTAGCTACAGTACGATGTGTTGTAAGCTTCTTGATTATGTTGCGCACAGTGGACAAAGGAACATGAAGATCTCTGTAGATGGACTTGTTGATATTTTTCCACAATTTTTGTTCACAATTCTCTGCTCTTCTTTCTGTTCTCCATGTTTAGTGTGACACACAGACACACAACAGAAAGGTTGAGTGAAATTTTCTCCATTTTAACTGGCTTAAGGTGTGATTGCTCTATTGCCAGCACCTGTTTCCTGGCGCATGTGAGTTTAAAAGAACTAAAATAAAATGATTTACCCACACTTTTAAAAAGGGCCAATAATGTTGTCCAGCCCAGTTTTTGATTTTTATGTGAAATCATGTGAAATTTGGCTTCTTTTCTCAGATTTTTGTGTTGATCCAATCCACAGAAAGGAAATAAACATGTGTATATCAAAACACATTATTACAATACACTGATGTTGTGAGTATCGACGTTCCTTAAGGAGAAGTCAGGTCACCAATGTGATTTATAAAGGTTTTATTAAAGACAGAGTGTAAAAAGACAGAGTACAAGTAAATGTTTGTGGAAGGTGGAAACTCATATACTGGTATCCCAAAAGAGAAAATCAGGAAAAAAAGAAAAGTGTGGAGTACAGAGCTTCGATGAGCATTGAACACCAGTTTATGGTCATCAGTAGGTTTTACACTCGTCATAGCTAATGGAGGTTTGTCACCCATCACAACAGAAAACCAGTTTTAACCAGCTGTGTTAGTTGCTGTTGGTCTATCTATCTATCTATCTATCTATCTATCTATCTATCTATCTATCTGTCTGTCTGTCTGTCTGTCTGTCTGTCTGTCTGTCTGTCTGTCTGTCTGTCTGTCTGTGTCTGTACATACATGCACACATACATGTATACAAATACACACACACATATATGTATATGTGTGTGTGTGTGTGTGTGTGTATATATATATATATATATGTATGTATGTGTGTGTGTGTATAGACAGACAGATAGACAGATAGATAGGGTTTGATAGAATAAGAATACAACCTTCTTATATGCTTTCCTATCTACAGAGATCTTTAGAGGATGAAATCAACAGAACTACGTTTGAAGACTTTCCCATCTTTCTGATCAGCTATGCCGTCATCTTCTTATACATTGCAGTGGCTCTGGGTGAATACTCATCCTTCAAACGCATCCTGGTGAGTCTGTGCCTACAGATTTAGAGGATTTCACATTTAAAAGCCAGAGCTCAATCAAATTTATTAAGATATAATATTTACTCTCCTGATGTGATTCACACAAACTGATTTTATTCAGTCATTGAAAAAGATTCCTCACTGTGAAAAATCCCTCAGTCTGGACAATTAAGAAAGACAGTAGCAGATGTTTTACATTCAGTAACTAAAATACCGAAACCTCTTATCTTGACACGTTTATATGTGGTTTATCTACATGAGTAATATTACTGTATCTTAACAACTGCTCTCATAACTACACACCCTGAATAAAACAGTGATCGGATTTAGGAAATGCAATAGGATTTTAATGATCATATAGCACTATATATATATGTGCATATGTATTGCCAAAACTAACACGTCTCACAAGCTTCAATTGCTAAAAAAAACATTCAAAGAGCCTATACCTTGGAAAAACTAAACTGACTATAATTCACCATGTGTAAATTATCACTTGGGCGTTTATTTTACTGACATTATTTGACAGAAATTACTTATAAACATATATCAAATTTATTGCCTGCAACACACTTAAAAAAACATTGCAGCAATATGTATCCTTAGTTCCTAAAAAATAAAAAAGAATGTTATTATATTATTAATATTATAATTAATATATTAAAAATTATAATGTGTATATATTTCAAAATTACTTTTAAATTGGTCAGATCTTTGTACTGTAGCCAGATTTACAAATAACAGATTTTTGTGTTATTGCAATTTACAAAATGTCTAAACTTTGGAAATAGGATTTATAAAAAAAAAATAGTTTGATATTGTAAGTGAAAACTAAAAGCATTTCAAAAATGACCATTAATTCCTCAGTTCATAGTCAGAACACTGTCCACACTGCCATTTTGTTAAAAAAATGTATTCTTGAAAAAGGTCTGGGTCAGATTAATAACCACTTATCTTTGACAAATTCGTCCACACTTATGTGTGTGTAAGTTTGCTCTTCAGTGTCTTCTGTTCTTCGGTGAATCTTTGTAGTGGGTTTTAAGAAAAAAGTTGAGGTACATTCATTTAACAATGTTTTAAAACCTTTTATGTATATCCAACTTCTTAGCTTACAGCAGGTTAGCCACGCCCACTCACACTGAAGTTATAAGCAGTGTTTCAGTCCTGCATCGTTTTTAAATGACCCAAAATAAAGGCACAACGGCACTCATATAAATACAATATATCAATATTATGCATTTAGAACCACTCTTTATATATTATAGATTATCTTCATACATCTTACATGGTCCCCAGAATGCGAAAAATTTTTATTTTTTTAATGTACATTTATATAAGACTTTTACAAACTTCACTACATCCCTAACTGGTGACACCTTCTGTCTTTCACAGGTGGATTCCAAGTTTCTGGTGGGACTGGGTGGGATACTGGTTGTATGCTGCTCTGTCCTGATGTCCATGGGGTTTTATGGATGGGTTGGAATTCCTTCCTCGCTCATCATTGTGCAGGTGGTGCCTTTCCTCGTCCTGGCTGTTGGAGCTGACAACATTTTCATCTTCGTCCTGGAATATCAGGTATCTGCGTGTGTTCTGAAATATACCCAGTGCTTCTGCAGTCCTGGAGGAATGTCTAACTCTTCATCTCTCTGTGGTTGATAGAGAGATAGACGCCTGCCCGGAGAAAAGAGAGAGCAGCAGATTGGCCGAGTTCTCGGAAAGGTCGCTCCCAGCATGCTCCTCTGCAGCTTGTCGGAATCTGTCTGTTTCTTTCTGGGTAAGACTTTCCCGTTATCCTGGTCAAGCAGAACCCCTGCATAATCACCACAGTGGTTTGGCTCACAGTCAACACAGGCAGTAGCTTTAATCAGGCCTGTAGATATGATCTGTTCACAGTTGAAGTCACCATGACCCATGGATATTATTTTAGTACGCCAATTAGCTGATAACAAAGTGCAAACAAAGGATTCACAATGTATTCCATACTTTTCCTGTATCCATGGTTTTTATTATTACTGTTCACTGTATGCTGTTAACTACCTAGCTAAAGCTTCAGCCTAAAAATTTTCAAGAAACCATAAGTATGTAGACACCCCTTCTTATTATTCACAATAGAATTTGGTATATTGAAGAATTTAATGACTCCAAAGATGGTACCAAAAAGTCTAAGTTCACATTGGACAATGCCAATCCAGAGCAGTGGAAAAGTGATCAATCATGGTCTGACAGTCCTAAAGTTGAATCTTGGTTTGGGAAAACACTACCTAATTGAATGCATAAAGCCAAAACAAAAGTTTGGTGGAGGTGGCATAATGGGTAGGGGATGTTATGGCTCCGCCCCTTAGTACTAGTGAAGAGTAAAGTTAATACTACAGTATTCCTGTATATAAAGTGCGGCTTGCACTTGAACTCAACCATATCAGTCATGAGCGAGTCCTTCTTGTCCAACATCAGTGCCTGACCTCCCAACTGCCCTTTTGACTTATTGGGCACAAATTCCCACAGATCCCAAAATCTTCTAGCAGCTAAACCGGGGTCCAGACTAATGGTTTTTTGGAATGTCCAGAAATGTGAAAAGCCAGACTTTTGGCCACATTGTGAATGTAGGGGTGTTACCTTGAATTTTTCTATTTGAAAAATGACGATTTTTATTTGTGACCAGTTATAACAGGCAAAATGCATGACATGGTGAAGTGCTGCTCTAACAATTGTCTCCTTTACTCATTCATCCAGGTGCTCTCAGCACGATGCCTGCAGTGAAGTCGTTTGCACTCTACGCCGCGCTGGCCGTCGTCTTCGACTTCGTGCTGCAGATGACGGCGTTCGTGGCTCTCTTGTCTCTCGATGCTCGGCGACAGGACGCTAACCGCTGTGAACTGACCTGCTGCTGCAAAGTGAAGACCCAGCGTCCGTCCGAACCCAACCAGGGCTTCCTCCTCCCCCTAATGAAGAAATATTACGCCCCTGCGATCCTCCAGCCCATCTCCAGGATTGTAGTGGTATGCAATTCACCTTCCATCAGGGGGTTAGTGTAAATGTCCTGCAGGGGTCACCTCACAGCGAGAAGGTCCTGGGTCTTTCTATGTGGAGTGTGTTTGTGTGGGTCTCCTCTGGGTTCTCTGGTTTCCTCCCACTGTTTCATGAGTCATAGTCCGGTCCGTTATTCTGAATACGGGTCTATTTATTACATTTACACACTGACCGACATGTTACAAGTGACCGCTCCCTCTCCACAGATGACGCTGTTTCTCTTCATGTTCTGCGCTTCCATCTTCCTCATGTTCAACGTGAAGGTGGGATTGGATCAGGAGCTGGCCATGCCAACTGTAAGTGCACACACACACACACACACACACACACACACACACACACACACACAACACCCTTAGTCCATCATGGTCTTGACGCTGGAGATATGAGGCTAATGTAGCAAATATACAGTCATATCCAAAAGTTTAAGCACCCCAGAAAAATGACACACTGTATTTATCCAACAATAGGCCCCATTCTATAAGTCTCAGAAAATGTGCATTCATGTTTTAAAACAAATTTAATCAAAGATATATTCATTTCTGCTACAATATTCCAGAAAATCGGCTTTGTTTAAACCTATTGCTGCAAAATCAACAAATTTGCATGTAAACCTACAGAAATAATAAAAGACAAAAACAAATACCTGTAAATTTATAGAATATACAGAAAATGTGAACAAGCTGAGTGAATGTATTACACTGTGTGCAGCACTAGGAGGATAATTTCGGGAACAAAACCCAGCAGAACATCACTGATCTTTGCTTTTCGTTGCTTTTCCAGCTGTTCATTGCTGCAGTAAACAGTACATTTAAATTAAACTAATCATTTGGGGATGTGGTCTTTTCGTGCTGAATTATACTATTAATGTTTTTAGATAGGACGTCCCATTTAATCAAACAACACCCAACACCAGGTTTGTAAACTATTGTACAGGCCGCAGATATTCCTTTGATATATAAAGGCAGGGGTCAGTGGTGCCCTAGTGGTTAGGACCTTGTGGTCAGAAGGTTGCAGGTTCAAGTCACCAAGTCCCCAGGCACCACTGAGGAACCCTTGAGCAGGTGCTGTTGCTCCACATGTGGGTTAAATGTGGAGGTCACATTTTGTTGTGTTGACCATTGGTGTGCACAGGAATGAAAATCTGTATGAAATACTGTTTCCTACAGAAATGCTATGCTGCAGTGGCCTTCATCATCTTAAAGCTTGAATGTATTGCATGTATTTGTGTTGGTTGAAGGAGAAAAGTGTGACCTTGGCCAAGCTGTAGCGTTGTTACTGACCCAAGGCTACGCTTTGTTCTTCTTTCCACAACCTCAGGACTCCTATATGCTCAAATACTTCCAATACCTGAACAAATACTTTGAGGTGGGGGTGCCTACGTACTTCGTCACGACAGGAGGCTTCAACTTCTCGAGTGTGAGTGGGATGAACGCGGTGTGCTCCAGCGTGGGCTGCGATCAATTCTCTCTCACGCAGAAGATCCAGTACGCTACAGAGTACCCAGACAGGTGAGCGGCCTAGACTCTTCTACAGTGTCTTGGTCAGGACCTTTCTGTGGTGATCAGTGGGACATGGGTTCAAGTCCCAGCCCAGGCACAACTGAGGCGCCCGGGAGCAAGGTACCATCTTAAGTGTATGGTACCAACCAAGTGTATAGCAACTTGAGACATTTGCATGTGTCACTTTCACTGCACTTCAAGAGCAGTTTGTTTTGTCACTATGCATTCAACAGGGCAGTGGTGTGTGATTTAAGCCATTGACTTAGCGGTTTGCTAGGTTTGGACGAGCTAACCAGTGAATATTGTAGATTTCATCTGGATCAGGTTCAGGTTCAATACGTCTCAGATCTCCCAAAAAATGAACGAAAAGCTAGATATCTGGTTTCGTTAGCATCATCTCCACACCCCTGCCCTGATTCACAGCCGTCAAATGATGCTAGCTAGCAAATTAGCTTCTTAGAAAATGAATGAATGAATGAAACATTGAAAACTGTTCATACACTTCAACAGCATTGTCCTGTCATTTATGATATTCTTTGCACTTCTGGTTAAATGCCAATTGCATTTTATTGGCTTTATACTAAGTGACCAGGTTGAATCTAATCTAATCTAATCGAAGAGTAAAACATTTTTGATTATTTCACATTTTAGCATGTCAGATACATCATTATGGAGCCAAAAGCCAGAGATAACTAGTGGAAATGCTTTAGTGTAACTTAATTATCTTCTGTAAGATAGCGCTATATGACTGACTGCTGTTTAAAATGATTGACTGTTAAAGATCATAACTATTCTCCAAATCAATACAATACCCATTGTAATTAAGCTGTTTTTACCATTTTAAATTGTACACGTCTTGCATTGGACGTCAGACTCGGGTTTGCTTACGTGCACGTGTTTCCCTTTGCTCGCAGACCTTGGATTTCGCTGATTTGCTAAACTTTGAAAGGCCACAGTGAGCGTAGCCTTGACGAGCCATGGCCATTAATGTTTAACAGCAGTAATAGGAAGAGATTGGTGAGACAGTAGAGTAGCAGGAATGCATATCTGCCATTCATCAGCTATATATATATA
>JBBIGC010154843.1:0-17562 GCA_037576955.1 Lepidarchus adonis
GACCTGACCTGACCTGACCTGACCTGACCTGACCTGACCTGACCTGACCTGACCTGACCTGACCTGACCTGACCTGAGAGTCTTTAGTGTTATGGTTCCTGGTGAAGGGGTAGAACGCTCCCAGCTGAGTCCAGCGCACACACAGCTCTTCGGTGGTGGTGTCTGAAAAGCCACAGATGTCGGCTCCCACCAGTGGAATACCCAGAAGGTTGAACGTCAACATGCCTGGATGAAGGGACGGTGTAGAAAGAAGAATAGAAATACAGTCGTCAAAAACATGAATAAAATATTTATATTCAATTATCAGACGTGCTTCTCCATAGCAACTGTCAACCTGTGACCTAATGAGATCTCCCCTGCAGTGAGTAGGGAGTCTAAGCCCATTATTTTCTCTTGGTTATGTTTGGTAGGGAAGAGATCGGTTTTCGGCTCATTATTCTTTCGGACCGTTTAGGAACTGGACTCCTGGCCTCCGAACAGTAAAAAAGGAATGGAGCAGTGTGAATGCAATGAGGGGTCAACCTGTGAGTAGGGGAATCCTCAGGGCAAGGCAGAAGAAACTGAATGTGCAGTCTGAGATGATGGTACGCAGATGTGAGTAAATATTCATATTAAAGTGCATTATACTCGTCAAGTTGAAATGCACGTCAGCCTGGCTGCCAGTGTCACCAGTGCACTAAATGAACCAGTCTATTAAAAGCAAGTGAAATCACCTTAAACCAGCACTAGTCTTGGTTTGTACAGCTTTTTGGGGGATTTTACGTTAAAAAAAAAAAAAGAATCCTAGATGACAAAAAACATTTCTGTCTTAATCTACCAGATGGCGCCGTTTCTCTCTGAGAGACCAGAGTTAATATTCTGAGCTCTGATCTTCCATGAGAGAACAGGGTTCAGACATGAATCGCAAAAAACTGGGACACATTCCTGGTAATTTTGCACAAAGTAAAAGATTCCTGCAGAAATTGTAAATTAGAGTGGCCACTATATCACAAACAAAAGAAGAAGAAAAAAGTTTCATTATCATACAACGTGCAATACAGTGCAAGCCACCACTGTCGGCTACTCAGTGCTTGTTTATTTAATTTGCTTATTTATCTTATTTTATTTTGATTTATTTATTTTAATAATTACAAAATATTTTATCCTAAACATTGTTCAATATTTTTTTTTAGCTTTATTTTATTAAACATTTCTCTATATATTATTATATTCTATATTAGTTGTATCCTTGTTTTATAAATTAATGTGTTACTTTAATCCTTCATTTATTTTACCTTATTCTTTTCTATTACATACTTCTTTACGCTACTTTTGTTTTGTGACTGACTTTGTCTGCATGTCTCCATGTGCAGTTGCAGCAGAAGCAGTTTCCTCCAGGATCAATGAAGGTTTTCTGATTCTGATAAACAGGCTTTTCAATAGTCAAAAAGAACAGAAAACATAATTTTTATACAGATGTCTATTTAAGTGATTGCAGGGTGTAATTAACATACTTTTTTTCTCTTGTTTGACATGTTTCATGAGTTTTACGCCTGAGACAGGATAGTCAATATCAGCACAACACATAAAATGCAAAGTACAAGCACCTGCTACATGTAAAGTTGTGGTGTTTTTTCACAACAGGGATTACAGAGCATTACTGCTGCTTCGTTACCTGGAATGGACATATACAAGTCTTTCCACTGACTCCTGTTGTCCCCTAGCCAGTGACCAGAGTACACTCCCTGACTCGGAAACGTGGAGCGGGAAATCACAAACGGACGCTTTCCCAGGATCCTCTTCAAAGCACTGAGATCAAATAAGGAAAATGACTTTAACACAACGTAAAGGCAACTGAAATAAGGTGCAACATCAATCAACATGTGTCGCAGCAAAGAAAATGATTAATCTAACCAACAGTCTCACTTATAAGAACATTGAATAAATGAACAAATGCAGGATCAAATTTTAATTCAGACAAGGATGTGCATCATGAGGGTCCTGAATGTGTAGTACCTCGCTGAAGCCTTGGCTTCCATGAGTCCATACAAGCTGTGCAAGTTGTAGTGGGAGTCGATTCCCTGACGAGCGGACGCACACACTGTCTTAGCCCTCAGACTGCCACCGAGAACACCTAGGTCAAACGAACAGACAGAGACCAGAGATGCTGAATGAATATATGTGCTTTGCTGAATTTGAAAGGCCTGTGTTATTGCTTTGGGTCTCAGAGCTCATACGACCACAGTCAAATCATGTTATCTTGCTGTGAAAGGCTGCAGAACAGATTCTCTCGTTACAATGAGCAAAGTGTCCGGTGTATGCGTTTCTCCCTCTATAGCTCAACAAACTTGGGTTCATATTAGCCTCGTCGACTAGAACGCACCGTGTTGTGCTAATTCTATGGCTCGGCTGCTGCTGCTAATGCTAATCTTAATGCTGCTACTGTTTTCGCCACCGTGGCTAAACTCAAGCATGTAATGATGCTGTGGAGGCTTTATTAACAGCCGGCAACATGCTAACGTCATGTAGCAACATGAATGAGCAGCGTGCGTATAGCGAACACTAGTGTCTCTCGTGGGAGACCAGTATTACTGTAAAGCATTTAGTAGGTGTTCAACTACATTCGACTACCAGATATGACAGACAAATGCCAACAAAAGAGGGAGCTAGCATAACGATGACTCCCCTGATGATAGCTCATCACCTCTCACTCGCATTTAGGGCCCGGACCAATGGGGGCGAGCTAATGGGGTCTGACTGTAATTAGGTTTTACATGAGCCTTTAAACAGCTCATGTTTCTGAGCATCAACACTTGATGAACCTGATAAAAACTCAAAGACGACTCTTTCTAAACAAATAAATAAACAAACCCTGCTCCTGTCATTTTCACTGTCTGAAAGGTGATCAAAAAACTAAAAAACTGGCCCACTGCATTCTTGCATAAAGCTCATTAGAAAGTCACCTTAACTGCAAACTCACCAGAGAAATCAACATTTACACAATTGAACGGCTATTTTAGCATGAGCTGTGTTTGAACTCTTTCACTACAGTCATGGACAGTACGATTAGAGACAAAAGAGAAGCACGGCAATAAAAGAAAACCTAGACTGTTAGGCACCGGTTATGCTTTGCAACTGTACAGGTAATGCTGTTAGAAAAGAGGGAAAAAGGATTCAGCTAAATATCAGTAAATCTTGGAAGCTACCACCCCACAGCCGGTGAAGAAACTGAAGAATAAATAGGTCGGCTATTACAACAACACAAAAATTCTATTTACTACCACAAGAAATGACAGAGAAGATGTTAAACAGGGTGTGCATGCCAAAAAAATAATAAATCTAAATTAACAAAAGAACGCTTGTTGCCTTGTTACAAGAAATAGTTGGATTTCAGCTCATTTGAATCATCTTATGTATGTTGTTATAATTTTTTTATTATTATTGCTGCCAGGTTTTATTTTTACCAATATCTTCAAATCAGCAAGAAAACAAACTTAACATAATTAAAAAAAGAAACAAACAGAAATGTCATATTTGAGTATATAGAGGTGAGGTTAAAATATTTCAGTTAGAGAACATTAGAGAACATACATTGACCAAGGAGCCAATACATTTGCATACAAGAGAACATGTGCAATGAACACTGGGCCTAGTAAATGTTTAAACAATCAACACAATTTTTTTGCTTGATCATCTTTGCATTCGGTCATAAATTCACACCCTCCCATGGCTGTGGCCAACAGTTTTAGAACCATAAACTGCCCATTGAGCATTAAAGGTCAAAAAACAATTTGACAATGTGATTTTTCTGTGTAACAGCATGATCGCGATGAAAATTATACATTACAAACTACTGGCTGCTATGACAAAAAGCATACTGCAATAATATCTCAACATGTATTTTTTGCTAAGAACAAAGGAGCAAGCAGTGCCATATAAAAAAAATTATAAAAAAGTATAAGGAGTAGAAATAATTTTTATTCAGCTCACACCACATTAAAGTGAGCTCACTTAATTGAAACTAATGATGCGGTCTTTGAAATTAAATGGGTGTTTAAGTACTGACAATGCTCTGAAAATCATACTGTGGCGACAATGTATCATGACAATGATAAAATATTGTCATACTGCCCGGCTCAAACATAAATCATACACTCAGCATTTATGCCTCAGGCCTGAAATAATCAATATTCTGATCTTAGGGTCTAAAAACAAGCAAACAAACAAACAAAAACAAACAATACTAATATTATATATATATATATATATAATTTCCAATCACAATTCTGCTCTAGAAAAAAAACTCAAATAAAAGGTTCCACCACAGGAAAAAAGACTAAAGGAAGATACCTGGTGTATAAGGTGGGTTTTCTAAGTCATTGCTCGGGCAGCCATCGGCAGATCCATCAAAGAAATTAGATGGTTCATTCATGTCCTAGAAAACAGATGGTATTCAGAAAGAGAAACATGGAAAGTTTTATACAATACCTCGGTGAAAGAGTGTTTGAATGTTCAGACAAGAAATCAGGTCAATAAAAAGCACATTATCTTAACTCACAATCCACAGCCCATCAAAAGGAACCTTGTCATGAAAGCGTTTCAGATTCTGGTACCACCACTCGTGTGTGTTTGGGCTGGAAAAGTCTGGGAATGCTGTAAGTCCAGGCCAGACCTGAGGAAGAAACAATTAAATACAATGTTTTATATGAATTCATTGAAAGCAACCATTAATAATCTAAAAACCTGTTTCAAAGCATGTTGCCCTCAAACATGGTGGAACAAGATAGTAGACCTCAATCAAAAGTGAAATAGTTTAGTGACCTTGCTGCACATTGGCTTTGTTTAGGAAACTGGCTAGAAAAATGTGCATTTGCCATTTATTACAAACGTTAAAATCATGTTCAAAAAGAAGATGCATGTAAACCATGTCTATGTCCACCTTGCCAATGAGCGTCTCTCCACTGGAGCTGTTAATGAAGATGCCTTGTTTTAGTCCCTCCTCATACGGCAGATAGGAGCCCGTTGGCTGAGTACTGCTAATACCAGGATCCTGAGAATGTGGACAGACGGAGGGATGGAGAGAAAGAAAGACAGATGTACTTTAAGACAAAAGTTGCTGTAATAGATTTGGGGCAATATTTAAGTCTGACACCACAGCAACTCAATATCATAGCATTCAGGCGTTTCAAGGCCAATATTATTGTATTAGAAAACAGGAACGCGTCCTACCACTGCACACTGGCTACAAGAAGTCATTTTATTCTTACATTTGGGGAAAAAAAAAAATACAATCAGACGTTCCAGCAATTTAAGGAACGTTTTAGCGCAAGAAGAATCGTCGGCCCTCGTACCCACTCAACACGAAGTATTATTTCAGTATAAACAAGGTCAATAACTTTACAACAGTGTTTATTTATAAAGTCAGGACCCTACATTTAAATGCCTTCAATGGAAATATTTATGGAATTCTCATGATCTCTTATTATTTATATATTTTCTACCCTCTTCTGAGTAACTTTATAATTTTTATGTTTTCTAATGTTTTAAAATGTGCAAAATAGTTGCCCTTGCTTTATGGTCCTGTTCTTTGTCCTCCATCACAATACAGCAAGGCCAAGAATAGATGTTTTAATCAATTAAGTGTAATTTCACAAAATGTTCAAAATTTCAAATTTCTAGTTGAAATGAAAATTATTTCCTCCACCGTAATTGGGAAGTAACTTCTACAGTCAGTAAATGCTTTAGACATTTGGCTCCACCACTGCTGGGAAAGTGCATTTACCAGAATCATGACATAGTGCTGGTTGTGCATGTGAAGGTCTTTCACAAGGTCAGGCAGGGTTGCAAAGTTTACAGGCTCAAACGTGAAGTCCAGGGCACGGTCCATGTAGTCAATGTCATTCCACTGGACATCCTAAAGCAAAAACAAACAGAGGAGACGTCAGAGAAGCCAAGATGTAAAGTCAGCCAGAGAAGACGTACTGGTATTTTCTTACTGACAGACAAATACACCTTGATGAAAATGTATTTATTTATTCATTCATTTTCCAAACTGCTTATGCATTTCTGGTCACGGGAGAAGCTGGAGTCAAGGTTCACCTTGAACAGGAAGCCAACCCATCACAGGACAACACAGAGACAGACAACCATCCACACTCAAGAAAAACCAAGACATGAGGTCAAAGAAACAGAGCTCACAGACAGGATTGTTCCAAAGCACAGACCTGAGAAGAAAAAAAGCAGTGGCCTTCATGATCTTCAAATTGAACACAACCAGGACTCTCTGGTCTGATGAATCCAAGACCAAACTTATGTCTGGAGAAAGCCAGGCACAGCTCATCACCTGCCAACACCATCCCAACAGTGAAGCATGGTGGTGGCAGCATCATGGTGTGGGGGGTGTTTTTCAGAAGCACGGACTGGGAGACTGGTGAAGGTTGAGGGAAAGCTAAAATGGAGCAAATATCCTCAATGAAAACATCACCATAGTGCTCCAGACCTCAGAAGGTTCACCTTTCAGCGTAATGACCCAATACCCACAGCGAAAACACAACTGTGTCTTATAGTGGCCAAGCCAGAGCCCTGACTTTAAACATAATCGAGACGTGAAAATAGTAGTAAATCCTCCAATCCAGCTGCGCAAAGTTTATCCAAAAAGAGCAGACGGTATAATTGCTGATAAAGATGCTTTAACTTAGTATTAATTAAAGAGTGTGAATACTTATGTAAATGTAATTTTGAAAAATAAATGTACTAACGTGTATAAAATTCTGTTTTGACTTTTGTCATTATGGGGAATGGCATCTAGATTAAGGGGGCAAAAAAAATTAAATTACAAAATCATTAGGCTAAAAAAGGTGAAAAAAATGAAGGGGGACTGAATACTTTTAGAATCCACTGTACATACATGCACACACACACACATCAGCACGTCAAGCTGAACATAACTTCCTGCATCGCTGGAACACAAGTGCTACACCAGTTATTACATTACATTATACTGCCCAGTGCTATGGTGCAGATTCCTCCAAGAGGCTTCTGGGGTTAATTTAACTCCCAACGTCCCATGACTTCTGTCAATTATTCTTCTGAATGAGGGTAGAGCTTTTGAAGGTAAAGTAGAGAAACCAATATTTTATGATTTTATTATAACACAATTTAAAATGGTATTAAGAAAAAATTACAGTACCTGAGGAATCCCATAGCTCCTCATTTTTCTCACAACGTCCCAGGTTGCATTGCTGGAGTCGTAGCCCCACCGACACAGATGATAGCCCAATGCCCAGTATGCAGGCATAGCAGGCTTTCCTAATCGGAGATCAATGCAAGAACAGAATGGGAACCGCATTCTGGCTTAGGAACTTAAAGAAGAGAAGAAAACATACTGACCTACGACCTCCAGATACTCCCCAGTCACAGAGCCGGGGTCAGGACCGAGGAAGACATACAAGTCCAATATTCCTCCGATTGTACGCCACGTCAGAGCTGGTGCTGGTTGAAGAACCACATCTAAAAAAAACATCAGAAAAACAGGAAAAATGGTTTATTTTTTTCACAAAAGAAATTAACTTTGCAACTTCCACATTCTGGTAAAACTCATTGCTCAATAATAGGTTATCATTTGACCAGTTGAATGTTACATCATGGTGAAACCAATACATTAAACTACAATAATTAGAGAATTTTTTCCCAATATGCGACATGTCATGACATGTTTTTTTCCAATTGCCTGGTAAAACGATAATGAGCTGTATATATATATTTTTATATGAAAGTATAAGTACAAATGATTTGTCTTTAAGTGTTTTTCACACCACAGTACATTTCACTTAAGTGAGACTAATGATGTTCTCCAAAATAAAACAGGAAGTTTAACAGTGCTACAGTACTGACGAGATCAATCTGATCAGATGATCGTGGCCACAATATGACAAATCGTTTCCTTGTTTAACAATGACTGCAGACATTACGCCATAATTCAAGCCACGTGCTGTGGTATTTCCAGCGGATGTTCAACCCTTCAACTCTCTCTGGGTTTTGTTCTGACACTCAACAGTTCAGCTGATGGAGAATCTGAACCATCAAGATACCGCACTCGTACAAAACTACAACAGTATGAAAAGTCATGAAGAAATGGGCATTAAGGACAAATAAGATCTGGAAGATCAGAATGTTCTTGCAAAGCAAAACTGCCACAGACTTACAGAAAGATCTGCCTGCCATGGTAATCGTGGCATTGTTGCCATGTCACCAGAAGGAATCCTCAACTGTACCAATCAAACTATGAGTAGCAGTGGTACCATAAGGGTGCCTAAATTTATGCACACAATATGCTTATTTTTTGTTTGTTTTTCTGCAGGTTTAATTCATTCATTGTCCAAACTGCTTCGCAATTTTGAGTTGTGGGGAAGCTGGAGCCGAGCCCAGCAGACTAGGAGCCCAATGGACAGGAGGCAAACAACCCTCCTCACACACACCCCCACCCCACACACACACACAAGAAAATCAAGTCTACAGAGAACATTATATTTAAAGGGAACAAGAAAACTTATTTCATTTCTTCTATTTGGTTGATTGTGTTCATGTGACGTCCAGACAATAAACCTACAAACAAAGAAGCAGAAATAAAACCAACTGTATTTTACAACAGTGTTTGTGGTATAAAGTCCGTTCCTGATAGCAGTGGATGCATGAGAGACGCACATGATACACGCGTGTTGGTTTTAATAACAGGCTGTTCTGATGCTGATTTCAGGTCTCGGTTTAGTTTTTCTCCAGCACATGTAGTTGTTTTGATGAAGCTGATGATCTATCGTATAACATTTGGTAGAATCAGCCTAAGCCAGGGCTGCCCAACTGCTCTGGAACAACTTTCTGGACCATAAGTCTCCTGCACACAAGGAAGGAGATTCAGAAGCTGCTCTTGGCATTGAGAATCCACTTCTTGCTACCATCTAGAAAATCTAGGTATGATGAGTGAGGAGCAGGGAGAACGTTCTCATTAAGACGTTCAGTCAATGGACGGTCGCTACCAAGGTTTCTGAAATGAGAGGATGATGCAACTACTGCAGGATGCTGCATGGGCGTAATCCAGACCCAGCAGAAGAAGATCAGACTAAGGGTTTTTGAAGAAACAGAGTTAAAGGCCTGACACCGTTCTGTAGATGGCGGCCATTGTGAGAAGTGAAGGGATTCAACAGTTGACATTGTACATGCGAGTACAGTTATATCATTACATCAAACACAAAAAGTAAAACAGTGAAAATAGACCTGAAATCAGCATGAAGCACTGATTCAGAAAAGTGTGTTGTGGTCTCTGATGATAAAGTTCCTTCAGGGAACTATACACAGGTTATATTATTTATTGTTTAGAGCAATGGTGTGGACACCAAGATAACATTTGCAATAAAACTTACTGAAGACAGCAAAAGTCCAGAGGGTCATGTTTCATTAGATATTATTGTGATAAAGCACTACACCAGTGATACAGCAGTTTGATGGACATCGACATTAAGACAATGTGATTTGTCAGTGCCTTATTTTCAGTTACTATCCACGAATTTCCTTCTGTACTGCAAAGACTGTCATGGATTAACATGAATGGGAGGTCTGCAAGGAGAAAACCTTTGCTCTCTGTGAGTTTTGATGAGAAACATCATCTAAAATTAAACTAATTTTAGATGATGAAATCATACTAAAACTAATCAGACTAAAATTTGCCAGAGAAAACAGAAAAAGACCAGGGGTCTCATTTATCACCATTGCGTACGAACAAAATTTGGCCTAAAAGATGAGTACGCCTCTTCCTACGCAAATGTTTTATGATTATATAGAAGCAAACTTGACGAGAGTATGTGCATCTGCCGTATTTCCCCAATGATAGAGCACCCCAAGCTGCATAAAATGTTCATTTACGTTTTAAAACTCTAAGAGAAGACGCCACATGTTATTAGCTGCAGTGTTACTAAATTTACTGACCTGAAGTAGAAGCATCTAACTTGACCCCTGGAGACCAGCTCTATACCGGTAGTGACTTTATACTGTAGTTGAGCATAAACAATTAAATGAATAAAATATTGAACTTACCAATGACGACCAGATAGTGAGGTTATACTTAGTAAAGCTGATCATATGCTGCATTTAGACAAGATCAACTTTACAACCGCAGGGAGTCTGTGTATTTTGGTGCATGAACTACCATGAAGGCTAGGCTAACTGCTAACCAATGATAGTTCCGGCAAATTGCTTTGTTTCTGGTTTCCAGTGGAGTGTTGTGGGGGAGAGCAATGCATTATAGACTGTGTAGTGTGTGGAGTGCAGAACTGTGTAGTGCAGATAACGTGTTGTTTTTTTAGCAGAAAGTTAGCGAGAGAGCACAGGTGAGCAGCACACGTTGGAGCAGCTTGCAAATGGGAACAGAAATTGTGCTCTGTGCTGAGAGAAAACAGAAATAAATAAAGTCATGGGTCCCAAACGGAAATCTGCTTCCAAGTGAGTCACTGCTCTGGCTGATTCAGAAGAAGTGTTCGCATTCGAAGTTGGAGATTTACCCTGAGTGACACTGCCACTCAAGCGAGCACAGGAAAGTTAACATAAGCAATGGTGCTTTACATGTTCCACGTTTTATACTGAGCCGTCACTGATCTGTCTTTGCTTTGCATTTCGAACTGTTCATTGATGCAGCAAACAGTACATTTAAATTATACTAATAATTTGTGGCCATCGTCTTTTTGTACTGAATAATACTTGTGTGTATATACTTATACTATGTTTTTAAGTAGGCCATCCCATTTAAGCAAGCCGCACCCAATACCAGGTTTGCAAAATCAATCTGTGACCTATCGTTGGGGAAATACTGTATGCATGCAAACTCTGACCCATGCGTACGCATTTGGAGCAAAAATGCGACCGTGGTGAGCAATTCCTTGTTCTAGTGAGTCGTACACTGTACATTTAATTCCAGTTATTCAGTAACTTATTTATAATATTGAACAAATGCCAGTGAAATATATTTATGCTGTTAATCTATGCGCTGGAGTGATGTGCTGAACTGGGTCCAATGTTCGAGAGACCAACCAGACGGAACCGCAAAATCCTGGTACAAATACAGATATTAATGACCCTGGGGTTCCTCACAACAGGCTGTTAATTTGTTCTAAAGCTTATTTATGAAATACAAGAATCTAATTGTGTTTAATTGTACATCAAAAGGCAATTTGCAGCAATGTTTGCTTTCCCAAATGTAATCCACGCAACTGACTGCACTCCAAAAGAAAACAAATTTATTTATTACATGGTTCTGATGGCCTGGTTCAACAGCAAGGCCTACGCTACATTTTATAAATTAGACCCCAGGACTGCAATTCAGAATTATTTGGACTGCAGAACAGAGGGCATGTCTGGCATAAACCAAATACAACATTCCAGAAAATACTCATACAAACTGTGAAGCATGGTGGTGGAAGGGTCATGGTTTGGCCAGCTCACCATCATAGAAACCATCATGAATTCTACTGTGTACCAGAGTGTGTATGAGGAACATGTAAGATCATCTGTAAGAACATTAAAGCTGAAGCTGAACTGGGCCCTGCAACATGACAATGACCCAAAACACACCAGTAAATCCTGGACTGGCTGAATGCTAGGAAATGAAGAGTCCTGGAGTGGCCAAGTCAAAGCCCTGATCTTGCTGTGGGGTGACTTGAAATGGGCTGTACATGCAAGAAACCCCTCAAACACCACAGCTTTTAAAAATTGCATTGAAGAGAGGAACAAACATTTTACTGACCCATAGCATTGCTGTTTAATAAGAAGGACCCATGTGCAAGTCCATTGGGCTCCATAAGAAGATAAAATGGATGAACACCATAAAGGTTAGTGAGCTCCTACAGAATGAAAGAGATGTGAATTTTAGTGAATGTATTTATTATAGAGTAGATTTTATTTATCTGTAGATTAAATATATATATATAACTTGGAACAGTTTCATTACCACAGGTGCTGCATCCCGAGCCCACATGGTCAGTGTGTTCCACTGCACATCATGAAGAAAGTTGGAGCAATGTTCGCCCAGCCCATAAACATAACTGGACAATAAAGACGTTGACATCTGCAGAAACTGATCTGCGTAGAAGAGTGGGGCCACTGTAGTGTTCAACCTTAGAGAGAAACACAAAGACACTAAAGATTACCATCCATGAGCTGAATTATTTAGACGACTGTGTTCAATCTAAAGGTCTGTAGTAGAGCTAATCAAAGAAATTTAATGGATATGTTTTTTAACAAGATCAAAGTCTGATCCTTTTTCAGTGATAGATTTAAGGCGAAGTTGATTCAACGCCCCCTCAAGTTTGATATTCAGTTTAACCTGTCCTGATGATATTGGTCAGAAAAGAATACCATGTGAGATAAATGCCTCCGATTTCCTAATAGCTGCTAAACCTGTATGCAGAACATGCAGTGGTATTTTCCCTTTTCTAACATACTGGATTCACCCCAGGAGGACTTTGTTAATTGGTTAATGAATTATGTTGTAAAAATGGCTGAGTGGGGTTCCCTAATGTGCATATAGCCAAATTAGTCAGAAAGTCAAATAAATGACAGAAATAAACCATGGTTTACTTTCAGTGCTAATTAAAAACTAGTGAAAGCTACGTTTTTGCCAGTGATGTATCACCAGGTTATGGTGATATACTGCATAAGCATAAGTGTATATGTGTATCCTTGCTTGTTATTACTAATACAAAGTCTCTCAGTCATAATTGCATTCTTTATGATTGGGTGGGATAGACATAGACATGCTTGTTCACCTGTAGAGAGCAGCATGGGTGTGTATATATATATATATATATATATAATATAAGTAATTTTGTCCTGGTTCTGATAATTTCACTCTTCTGAGTGATAACTTTTTAAGGGACCCGGGTGCTAACTGAGCTGTTTTCTCTAATCAAGCACCATCATTATGAAATAATTTTCAACAAATCATAAACTAGAAACATTTAGGGCTTCATAAAGAACGTGATGAAACAGACTTGTTTTTTTAGAAGCCCATGTGGTTATAAATGGTATATACTATATTTCTATGCTCTGCTGTATATGCTGTGTTTTTAATACGTGATGAGTTTGTATGGACGCCATATTGATCGGTCGGTCGTGAAAGAGAGATTTTAACCTCAATTACACTCCCGGGTAAAAATAAAGTTTTAAAAAAGCATATAAAAGCACTTCTAATGAAAACTCACAGCACAGCTCCATTTAATGTCCTCTTCACGACAAGTCCGAATGGTTGTTTAGTAAACTCCACAGTATATAAGGGATTTGAAGCTCTTTTTTTGACCACAGGTACGTCTATGGGAACCTCATAACGCTTCTTCGCTGGGTCCGTAATCTGAGAAACGGGAACAAATAAAAAAAAGATATAATTAAAACAACATTAAAGCAATAGAAATAAAATAGTTCATCAATGTCCTGATTAGCCAACACATGCTTGGTGTTCTTTAGTTTAGCAATGGAGCTATGATGCTAATGTAGTTAACAAGTAATGACAGAATTTGTATGTCAGCGAGCATCAGGCAAAAATATTCATAAAACTTGCACTGCTGCTTCAGTTCATCTCACACTGTTAAGTGTAAAAAATGTATTTACTTGTGTGTACAACAGTGTATGAGAGAAGGTTTTCTGTGAAACTGCATAACCAGTTCTGGAACATTACAATGAGTCGGCAAGACTCAGGTTAGCCTCAGGTTAGCCTCAGGTTAGCCTCAGGTTAGCCTATGTGTAAAAAATTGTGTTGTAGAAAAAAATGTATGAGAGGATAAAAATAAAAAATAAAATGTAATACTATATATTTCCCCAAATCTTTCAGCCCTAATCAGTAGACATTGGGCACAGCAGTGTATCCCTAATCTTTTTACTACCATTTTTTAAGCTAGTACGTAGTTCCGGTAGCTGCGACTTTAAGGATCCAAAACTACGAATGCATGATGATATTGGAATCAGCAGAGTTGACAGCCTGTACATATTTCTCCTTTTTTTGGTTTATTTATTTGCTCATTTTAAAACAGTTCCTATAAAAACACAGGCTCTTGCACAGGTTATATTTTATTCCCCCCATATGTTCAATTCAGCAAATAAATAGTAAGTGTGCAGAATGTGTAAATGTATGTCTGCTGTAGAAAATAGAAAATAAGAAAAATGTTATAATTGTCAGATACTTTTGCACGATGGTAATTTCATCTACTTAATAGACTTATCAATGAGGCAAGTGTGATGAATGAGGTATTTAATTTTGTGCAATACAACAGTGTAATAATTATGATTTCTTACACAACTTTGCAGGACTTAGATTAGATTAAATTAAACTTTGTCATTGCACAAAGTACCAGTATAGAGCCAATGAAACGCATACGTTTCACATGTAAACACCTCCAACCAATAAAAAGCTAAAAAAGTTTAATATTAATCACCTTCACACGAAGTCTGGTGTCGGACTCATACAGCACATCCACCTGCAGTGTCTCTATGTCATTAGGGTAGTAGGTCTTCTTCAGACGAACCAGTTTCCCCCTGTAGCCCATCTCCGTTTCATTAAGAGCCACTAGATCATACGATGGAAAGTCGGGTGGATAAAAGCACCATGGAACGCCATTTTGCCCCGTCTTGGGTACTTGTACAAAGCAACAGTTCCTCTTATTGCACATCTCCTGCGTTACAACAACATCTCTTTCTGGGAAGCAGTCGAACCTCCAGGATTCAGGAATAAGGGAGCAGGACTCTGGCTGAGACCCACCACCACGCGGAGCCACGGGTGCTGGAGGTGCGCGCACTACTATACAAGGTGGACCACTAAGCCTAACAACGGTTCCCACCAGCCAGACAGCAAAGACCACCACAATCAGCCCTCCCAAGGTAAACATAGCAACTTTGATCGAGCAGTGAGGTCTTCGTGCCAGTAAGGGGCTCTCCGGATCTTCTGCCTTCATCTGCACATCTCCCGAATCCTCGGCCGTAGACTCCACCAACGCAGCTCCTGAAAAGTGCACCTCCTCGGAGTTCATTCGCTTGTAGGACGCCATGGTGGAGGACTGAGGGTACAACACAAACAAGACTAACAAAGTGTTAGATTCAAACATTTCTTAACTACCATTCGCCTCCCAGAGATCTTCATTTCCAAAGCTGGTGGTCTACCACACATCTTTTCACATTGGGCTTACATTTAATATACTGTTGCTGTCCAAACTAAACATTGTGCCTGCAAAACGGTTATTTTTTTAATACAGTACTGTGCAAAAGTCTTCAGCAACTGTGCAAAATTTTGTCCCATTTATCTCAGCAGCGAGAGACTTTCTGCAGCAAAAACTCTCATTAGAATAAATCAAATAAAAAAGCATTTAAAATAGGGATTTAAACACTGATTGAGCCAAAACCAAGGATTTGATGATCACTACAGATAATTCCAGTTTTCCAGGAGAACTCTGGAAATAGGAACCAAACACAATGACACACATGTACTGTTTACTGTATTAATTTTAGTAGTATTGATTGAACTGCTACAATACAGGACACTTTAAAACTCATTCCAAGTCCTCACTTCAAAATTATTATACACTTGTACATCAGACATGCAAAATGTTATTTCTCATATCTGATCTATTGTCAGTCCAATGCGTGTTTTTCATGCTGGTCAGTTCGTGGAGTGAAGGAAGGCTCCAGTAAATCTTACAGAGCATTTCTACAAAGCGTTGGGAATCTTAAACACGTCCTGAAGCATTTTTATCAACTCACAGTTTCCAGAATACTAGCAGAAAACTAGCCTTTGACTGACGTAAGAGTTTTTGTCTAAAACTAACTACAGGGTTTAATGACGACAACAAGAAATGCAAAAAGAGACAGGAAATGTGAAAGTACACTACAAATACGAGTTTGAGAATATAATTTAGACTTTTCAAAAGGCTGAAAACGCGCTGCTAATGCTAATGTTTATATCAGGTAGCTTAGCTTATATCAGGTAGCTAGCAACAGTGGTGGCGAAGCTAATCTCCACAATAGACAATTTAAATTTAAATTTCACTCGTTTTCAACTATTTCAATCCTCTATCGTGGATTTGAAACAAGTAAAGTCACTTCTCGAATTGAAAACCAGTAATTTTGTTCATGAGAAGCACGTGCAACACCAATTCAACTATATTTTTTGGCTTATACTCTGAGCAAAGTTTAAGCAAACCGTTGTTGTTTTCAGCTATAATTTCTCTTTTTATACCTTTTATTCCTTTGGGTAGTCGATTCAAGGTGTACTCCACGACCAAGTAGGCTTTACAGTCCGTAAACAACCCGTATATCGTTTAAATCTGATAATATAAGCGGTACCTTATCAACTAAATTCTGCATAAGTTACTTGCCGGTGCAAGCAACTACAATCTTTACATCCAGAGAAATGTCTCCTACAAACACAGTCCACTTTTTTCATACTGCCCCTGGTCTCCAGGTGTTTACACCGCTCTGCGCCTCGTCTACAATCTCTCCACGTTCCCTATCTAGTGCTATATAAAAGGTCGCAGAGGAATAGTTTCAACAACCGAACTAGTGCACTACGCGCAAACTACATACTCGCTTTGGGATACAGCCGCCAGGCTTCTATCAGCCAATCAGCGCAAGGTTACTTTCGGCGGCGTGTCCGTACTGCCATCTAGTGGTTTGGTGCTTTTTAAAAGTCGACCTTACATCATAAACTCAACAACACGTGACAGTCTAAATTCTTGTTGAAAATGTAGTAATTTTACAAAATAACAATTACAACTACAAAATTCACAACAAATAAAATAAAGGCAGAATCTTTTCTCACTCACAAAGTGTGGGGGAGGATCGGTGATGCCGTGGGGCTGTTTCTCTTCCAGAGGCCATGGGTACCTTGTTATGGTGCATGGCATCATTAATGCTTTCAAATACCAGGACATTTTAAATCACAATCTGGTGGCCTCTGCCCAGAAGTTTGTTTTGAAAATATAATAATTGCTGAGATTAATAGGAATAAAGTGTAGAATGGTGAAATTTTCTGTTTCCTACCTTGTGAAGACATAGACATTGATAAAATCCTGAATGTGAGTATGATGAGTATCGCTAATCATTAATAATAATATATAACTAAAGGTAAACGGGGCAAGATGTGTATCAAACTGCCCTTCCTATGGCTCAGTCCCCGAGAAGTAGCTTTCAGTTTCAAAAAGGTTGCAGTGTATACTCTACATTGTATATTGTACTGAATACTCTACACTGTATATTGTACTGAATACTTTACACTGTATATTGTACTGAATACTCTAAACTGTATATTGTACTGAATACTCTACACTGTATATTGTATTGTATACTCTACACTTGTATATTGTATTGTGTACTCTACACTGTATATTGTATTGTGTACACTACACTTGTATATTGTATTGTGTACTCTACACTGTATATTGTATTGTGTACTCTACACTGTATATTGTACTGAATACTCTACACTGTATATTGTACTGAATACTCTACACTGTATATTGTATTGTATACTCTACACTTGTATATTGTATTGTGTACTCT
>JBBIGC010154848.1:0-17560 GCA_037576955.1 Lepidarchus adonis
TATATAATACAAAATATATATTTGATACAAATTGATAATTACAGTATATTATTGATCATTGAATAATTTATTATTGTTGCTTAAATTTGTGAAATATTGACATTCATTTTGGCTTTGTTGTTTTTATTCTGCATTATGTAAAGCAGGTGTGTACAAACTCTATCCTGTGCGTCCAGCACAGTTAGTAGCTCCTCTCCTCTAACACGTTCACTACACCTGGCAATGCACAGGTGAGCTGAACCAGGTGTGCTTGATCAGGACAATCACAGACACTGACCCTCCAGGCCTGGAAAGGTCCCCCCTGAAGTAGAGGCTGATTTACATGATACGGGTTTGCAAACTAAACTAGTGTGTAGTCAGAATTCCCCAAGAATTCATACCGGGACCTGAAGCTCACCTCAGTCACTTCACTGAAGCTTTGATCTACAGGTCACTTCTCCTTCCTGTCTCACCACCCCACCTGCTATCGAGAGAAAGCCGTCACTGTGAACACGCCTTGTGAACATGGAGTCTGATTTAAGCTCGTTTTCCTCCATGTACCTCGAAGCCAGGTCCTGATAATGCACCAAAACAAACACACAGTGTGGCTCACTCGATGTGGTTAAATGGGACGTCTCCTCCTGGCGTGTGATTGATGGCAGAGGAACAGCAGGGCTGCTACTGCGCCTTTAACTGAATGGTCTGTAAAAGCAGCGTGTCCTCTAGATTGAATTAGCCGAGGCAGAGCGACGAGCAGGAAGCGGCAAACTCCATAAGCCAACACACACACACACACACACACACATACACACACACAGACAGAGCTTCCCCAGGCCACTACTGCACAATTATGGCATTGGGCTCCTTCTGGATCTGATTTGACAGGAATCTAGCAAATGGGGGAACTGAAAGGAGGTGATATCAGAGAGCAGCGTGTGTTTATTGTGAATTCTAAAATGATTTGTGATTCCCACTCATTCCGCAAATCATTCACTACTTTAACCCCATCACACCAGCTGCCCCTTGGATTCCACAATTCTTTTACCCGTGCCATGTTTTAGACATCATTTATGGATTGACATCTCCTGTTAGAGTAAATTTGAGTGTTTAATGAAGTGTTTATGTACTAATATCTCCTTTTTGAGTATATAGCAGTGCGTATTGATGTGTTTATGGACTGATATCTCCTATTGTAATGTACAGGAGGGTGTAATGAAGTGTTTATGGCCTAATATCTCCTTTTTGACTATATAGGAGTGTGTATTGGCGTGTTTATGGACTGATATCTCCTGTTCTAGTATATATGAGTGTTTACCGCTGTGTTTCTGGACTGATATCTCCTGTTCTAGTATATATGTGTATTTACTGCTGTGTTTATGGACTGATATCTCCTGTTCTAGTATATATGGGTATTTGCTGCTGTGTTTATTGACTGATATCTCCTGTTCTATTATATATGAGTGTTTACTGCTGTGTTTATGGACTGATATCTCCTGTTCTAGTATATATGGGTATTTGCTGCTGTGTTTATGGACTGATATCTCCTGTTCTAGTATATATGGGTATTTACTGCTGTGTTTATGGACTGATATCTCCTATTCTAGTATATATGAGTGTTTACTGCTGAGTTTATGGACTGATATCTCCTATTCTAGTATATATGAGTGTTTACCACTGTGTTTATGGACTGATATCTCCTGTTCTAGTATATATGAGTGTTTACTGCTGTGTTTATGGACTGATATCTCCTATTCTAGTATATATGGGAATTTACTTCTGTGTTTATGGACTGATATCTCCTATTCTAGTATATATGGGAATTTACTGCTGTGTTTATGGACTGATATCTCCTATTCTAGTATATATGGGAATTTACTGCTGTGTTTATGGACTAATATCTCCTGTTCTAGTATATATAAGTATTTACTGCTGTGTTTATGGGCTAATATCTCCTGTTCTAGTGTATATGGGTATTTATTGCTGTGTTTATGGACTGATAACTCCTGTTCTAGTATTTATGGGTATTTACTGCTGTATTTATGGACTAATATCCTATTTATTGAGGTGTTTATAGACTGATATCTCCTAGTGTATAGAAGTGTTTATTGAGTTGTTTTGGGGGATAGAAGTATTTTCTTTAAGAGAATAGGTAATTGTACTAAGAAAACATTTGTTCCTTTTTATAGGAGTGTTTTTTAAGTCAGCAGAGGTTGTGCTGAATCTAGGGATTGGTGTTACTGTCTGTAATTAAATTAATTTAAATAAGAGCATGGTTGGAAAGGGTTAACGTGCACTTCTGTGTATAACTGTGGTTGCACTGTTTCACAACAGCGTTTGAGTATTTCGGGCTGGGTTGTTTTTTTTTTCTTTGCATTGAGAAAGACTGAGGTTTTTTCATTGTCTCTTTACTCTTGCAGAAATATTTAGATTTACTGCTTGGTTTTATTCGCTCGGGTTTGTTTTGTCGCAGAGTTGTTTTTTTTTCATTAACACAGTATTAAAATGGAATATTTACACGTGCACTACACATCTGTCCACATACAGGGCAGTAACTATAACAACTTATTGTCACGCATAATAACCAGACCTATATGGAGCTGTAAAATGCAGTGGGCGAATGTTTAACTGTGCAGGGTTGATTGCCAGATTGCTGGGCAAGTTATAGAGTTGTTTGCCTGGTTACATAGTGTCCCATTCTCTTTCCCAATGTCTCATTAAAGTCAATGGAGTGGATGTGATAGCCCAGTGTGGACATAATAACCCTGTTCTGGCTCCTGTCCCATGAGCCTGGTATTCAGCCTTCAATAGAATCTTGCATCCAATTCCTCCATATTTGATTGTTTCAGTCATAAACATGTCCTACACAAGTCTGCTCCACCTTAATGAAGAGCTGGCTGGGGTTTGTGAAGGTTGACGCTGAAGCTGAACTTTTGGGGATGTATTTTGAGAAGATTTGGGTGACTGTTGACTTCTACTGTTTGTATTGGACGAATATCGTTATAGTACCCAAGGTAAAAGGGAGGGTCTTCTTCCAACACCTGCCTCCGCTTAGTGTTGAAGCTCAACTGGGCCCACTTCCAGATGTCAGTGTGGTGTAAATAATAAATATTATACTGATATATGATTATATTAATGAATATATCTTCAGATTATAGCTACAGGCCGGTGTAGAACATCACTTGGGGTCTTAACTTGCTTGAAAATTCACACTCACTGTTGTTTTTGTAGACAAATAATCATATCAGAGAGATGAAATACAGGTATTGTTCTGATATGAGAACATTCCCTTCACCTTTTTATGCTCTTGAGGTAACAGACCTTCCCATTTGGAGAATGCAGTATGAAGATGTAACTGTGCAAATGTGATTGATTTGTGTTTCTGGGCCCAGCACTGCAGCAGGGGATGCTGGGAGATTCAGTATTTTTAGATTGTTGAACAGTGTGTGACCTTGTGAAGTCAGCTGGGTTGAAGTGGGAAAACATCGACCAAGTGGAAAGGGGAAGGGTTGATGCGTTGGAAACAGACTGGAGTCATTACAGTGTGAGAGTGTGTGCTGGTGCTTAGAACCCTGACTGACCTCTAATAGAAAAATGTTTTCCCCTTCCAACAAACTGCAGCTGAAGAAGACGTACAAAAACGATTAAGAAATAGGAGAAGATGGAGTAGAAGATGAAAAAAATGAAGGAAGATGAAGATGAAAGACGTGGAGATGAAGTAGTAGAAGACCAAGAAAAAGTAGAACATGAAGATGAATAAGTAGAAGATGAAGACTAGTAAGAAGTAGACGCTAAAGGAGATGAAAATGAAGGAGTATAAGAGCAATAAGTAGTAGAAGATGAAGGAGATAAAGAAAAGTAAAAGACCAAGAAGAAGTAGAAGTATGATTAAGAAATAGGAGAAGATGGAGAAGAAGACGAATAAAATGAAGGACATTAAGAAGAAGTAAAAGATGATGACAATGAAGATGAAGAAGTAGAAGACAAAGTAGATGAAGATGAAGTAAAGGGCCAAGAAATAGAAGATGAAAACCGGGAAGAAGCAGAGGTTTAAGGAGATGAACATGAAGGAGTGTAAGACGAGTAAGTAGTAGAAGTTTGAGTTCAAGAAGAAGTAAGAGATCAAGAAGAAGTAGCAGACCTAGAAGATGGAGATGCTGATGAAGTACAAGACCAAGAACTAGAAGACTATGAAGTCACAGGAGATAAGGATGAAGAGGTTGAAGACCAAGAAGCACTAAAAGATGGAGATGAAAAAGATGTAAAAGACCCAAGAAGAAGTAGAAGATGGAGATGTTAACCAAGAAGTAGAAGCCTAGGAAGTTAAAGGAGATTAAGATTAAGAAGAAGCAGAAGACGAAAGAGATAAGGATGAAGAGGTAGAGGACCAAGAGGAAGTAGAAGATGGAGATGAAAACCAAGGAGAAGATGATGAAGGGGAAGGAGAAGAAGTAAAAGACTAAGAAGGCTAAAGCTGAATTTCTGACTGCTTGATTACGACTGTGTGTGAGGTTAAGGTGAAGTGTAGGTTCTGTGTTCTGCAGCAGTGTTGGGCTTATTCTGTAGCAAACACTGGAAAAGCAAGTAAGACAATCTCATGTTCTCACCCATCTGGCTTTTTCATATCAGTTGCTTATGGGTCAATGGACGAACCATCTCAACCATCCCACTCCCCTTCCCTTCCCAGAATTCCTCCACTCCCATCACACTAGCGTGGAATCTGTCCAACTTTCGAAGCCAACGAAAACAAAACAAAGAGTGTGTGTGTGTGTGTGTGTGTGTGTGTGAGCACCCTACAAGCATTAGTTATTAATAATTTTGTACTTGAATTAGTAATACCCACCATTCTTTTAAAATAATGTCTGCTTTATTCATAATTTCACATGTTAATGTTGAGAATCATACACCAGTAAAGCAAAATACAATGGCTTAATTTGTTTATCAGGTAAAAAAATTGATATTAAGGAATTTAACAACATATTTATGGGGGGTGGTTTTTCATAGCATGTGAATACTATAACCTGGCAATATTTCTACAGTTCATTTTGTCGCATGGGTTTAATATAACTTGGGATTATGTCTGTGGTTTGTTTTATGTAGCACAGGATTAATTTAACCTGAGGTTATTTTGTATGTAATGAATTCAGACAGAAGTAAAATCTTAGAGAAATGGCACTTATTATCAGATTACCTCACCTCCCCATATAAAACTAATCCAGTCTGAATAGTAGAGGTCAACCGATATTGATTTTTCATGCCTGATATTGATGCTGATTATTGCTAGTTAACTGCGACAATTAATGATATTTGGAACCAATGTGCAAAAAAAGAAGAAAATCTCTGTCAATTTTACAAACACAAAACTTAATTTGAATAATTTTGTTTATAAATACTTTCTACATTATTTTCATTTAACATATTATATTAAACATTTTGTAACATTATAAAACCGTGAATTATCAACCAAGATGATCGACACTTAGTCCAAACACGATTCTTTCTTTGAAACTACAAATATGATTTCTTTTTAAAAACAATGAGTCAGTTTGTCAGTTTTTTTGAGGCCAAAGTCACATTATCTTTCATTTTCAGCTAATGTTATCTGGCTAACCCATTTCCACATTTGTTTTTGGAGCTTCACTTTTTAAGGCCTCCTTTACCTGAGTAATGATTAAACAGTGGCTTTTCACATTCACCCTCTCCCCCACTTGTCCCAACAGGAACACTGTGGAATCTATCCTCCTACGAGCCTCTGAAGATGGTGATCATAAACCATGGCCTGCAGACCATGACCAATGAGGTCATCATCCCACATTCCGGCTGGGAGCCTGAACCCAACGAGGACTCGAAGCCTCGGGACGCAGAGTGGACCACAGTCTTCAAGAACACGTCAGGGTGCTTGAGGTACGTAGCAGCGCTAGCTGGCTAGCTGGCATATGGGCTTGTATTCAGCCTCACATTTCAATTTTCCTCTCCGGCTTAATTGCACCTCACTAGCACCCACACAACCAACACTCAGAGGCTAAATGCCATCAGATTCTTCCTCCAAGTCATTGTATTGCACTTGGATTGTAATTGGACAAACGTTAGCATAGCATGCTAATGAGGAAGTCTGTCAGCTAGCAGATCAAAACAGAACAAAACGATTTTTAATGGCTCAAGTGCAGAGCATGTGATTTACCAAGAGCAAATTACATTGTGGTAACATGAATAAATGCACATAACAATACATGTTTTGTTTATTTTCTCTTAAACAAGTTTCCTCTGCAAAGAACATACTTAAATTTGGCAAATTTCCGTTTCTGCATAGTTTAAAATGTGCCATAACTTTTACACAGTCCACGTTTGAGGCTTTTCTTTGTTGTTTTCTTCTTTAAAATGTGCAGAAGTCGATAGAGGATGAGTACTTATTAAAATTCAAATGTATTTAAAAATCGACAAACGATGCCATGGCACACAAACTTGCATAGGACTCTATAGTACAATAGGTTAAACCAGTCTAGTTTAGGAAAAGACTTGTGGAGTAAAATTAGTCCGTTTTTGTGTAGACTCAGTACTGAGCATCATATTTGAGTTTTTTGCCATTTTTTTTTACCATCGCTACATTCGTATTCCATGCTGCTCTAACATCAACACATCACTGCTGGTCTTTCCAATCTGAACACAGCTACTGTTGTGTGTATAACAGTTGGACATTCACAGTTTTACTGCTGGAATCTTAATTATGTTTTGACAAAAGCCTGCACCGCAGTCTAAATTGTGCAAACATGCAAATCCAGTAGCTTGTACTTTCCCAATCACATTTACCCTGTACAATCACCACAGCCACTGGTAACCCAACGTTTAGACATCTTTTAAAGTACTGTCTGGTTTACGCTGTTTACTCTGTTATCGACTGTTATCTACATGTTTAGTTGTAGCTTTTTGATGGAGTTTTCAGCCAAGCTAACTCACCAATAGCTTGGTTATGATATGAGGTTATGATAGCTCTGGTTAGTTAGGATGGCCCTCACTCTCCAGGTATCATTCAGGGTTAATCACTGTGCTATCTGTTAGCTTACGTTACAGAATTAGCAGTTAGCATTCTCCTCCAAGCGTGTTGAGCTTTCCAATGATTTTGCCTTGAAAGGCACTGGCGATGTCATTTATGTACCTCTGAAAGCATCAAATTGATTTAATATTGGCCAATATGTTATTAATTTGTTATGAGGGAAGTTAATTGATATATTCTCTCCATAACATGCTCTGGATCTCTTTTCATTTTAAATCAAGCTTGATTAAACCTCATTTTGAGTCGCTGACTGTGGAAATGATCCTGCTCAGTGTGGTTGACTATAGAATACAGTGATCACTTTTCCATGCAGTTCGTTTGTAGTCAGTCCACAAGTTATCTTGTGGCCATCACACTGACTGTTATCCCCTGAATATCTGTGTGTAATTCCCACATAACAAATTTGGATACATGTCTATTGGGGACATCATCCAAAAGCAGAAGATGTTTGATGGAGTATTACAACAAAACAGGACGTTTGAGCTGAATCTGTTCTGTCTGAACATGGAGATCAACAAAATGAGCTGGACAACCGACCCTCCAGGACCTTCTTCTTCTTTTTGTTACTCTATCTTTAAGAGTGAGATGAGAATCGGCTTCATCTGACCATCTGAAGGCTTTGAAGGGAGAGTGTTGTGGGTGGAGAAAAGCTCAAGCTTAGATGTCAGATATTATGAAGAGATGGTGTTCTTTTATTCTG
The DNA here is from genome assembly GCA_037576955.1 of Lepidarchus adonis. NCBI lineage: Eukaryota > Metazoa > Chordata > Actinopteri > Characiformes > Lepidarchidae > Lepidarchus > Lepidarchus adonis. Next base: position 7,728 of record JBBIGC010154848.1, read on the forward strand.
ACCGCCTTCATCAGGAAAATGTGTTCAGTTTTGTGCTCTCGTCTCCGTGTTAGCAGACTAAAGGCTGAAATCGATAAGCATGCCCTGGCTCCTGCTCCGTCTCTGGATAGATGCTCCCATTAGCGGAACTGTTCAAAGCAGCGACTTTTCCTGTAGACCTTCTGGGGTCATTGTGGCTGCGCGGCTTTTGATTTAGACGTCCAAGTGCTGAAAGGTTTTGTAATCTCCATGGTTACCCTGCAGCTTGTCATCACGGCAGGAGAAAGGTTTTTCTGTGCTTGTCCTGGTCTCCATAATGCTGGCAGTTGCTGATGCAGTTCAAGTACTGTTTCTCCTTTACAGTGCACTACATACTGTGTATACAGGGACACCTCATTTACTGTGGAACCAGAACTCTAACTGCTTTGTTAGAACCCCTCTCCTGTACTGAAACAACATTCGGGAACCTGACACAGCGGGAAACTGTTTGAGGGGGGACGTTTTTCACTGCTGCACCGCTAAACACACATGCTACATGCTAAATGCTACCTGCGTTAGCAGAGGTATTGGGCAGTGAAAATGGATTATTTTCTGTGAAAAACATGAACTTTTGACAAAAAAAAGGGCCCATGTCTGTAGCCTGGAGATGTTTTTAAAAGGAGTGAACATGTATTTACTGCAAATGCTGTCACGCTAAAGTTGTCACCAGCACAAGCAATTTGCTGCACCAACTTTTCCTCAAACATGGAATACAAGAATTTATTAAACCAAGAATTTATTTGCAAAATTTAATGACATAATTCCTTCACTTCTTTTCTGCTGCCTCCTTAAACATTATTACTTTGTGGGTATAGTATCGTATCATGCTAACCTGTATTACTACTTGTGCTGATGTTAAAATGTTTTTATAACAAAAATGTGAGTACATTTTTGAAAATATTTTATTATACCTTTTCATGGGACAACACTGAAGATATCACACTAACCTATATTAATACTTGTGCTGATGTTAAATGTTTTTTTTTTTAATGTACATTTCTCCTGACAATAGCTTACTGCAGTAATTATTCTCTCAATCTTTGGAAAATGTGGTCTACCAGTCATGCATGGAAGAAAAATAATACAGTCAAATACTGTGATACTATGTATTACTTTGAACAATACCATAATATAAAATTTTGCTCATACCGCCCAGTGCTATTCCACCCCATAGTTTCTGACCACAGTGATGCTCCTGGTTGGATATTTTGGGTGGTGGACTGCTCTGTAATACTGATGTACCCCTGCAAATCAACGCCACTGCTGTGGTCTTCAAATGATAATGATCCTATGGTCAGAAACTGACCAGTGATTAATGGGGTAGAATGGACCAACAGATGGGCTACTGCCTGTAATTGTACACCTACAAAGTGAAGCTGATGCCTTCCTTCTGGTAGAAGTTCTTACCGATGGAACTGCTGCCACTCTTGTCTTCCATGACCAGATCTGGGCTTCCTCTTGTCCCAGATGGGTTCAGTTACCACAGAACATCTCCCTGTACTTTACACTTCATATGCTGGATGTGTTACTCCAAGCTATATGTTTCTAGCTCCCACCTGGAGAGACGGAGCTCGTTTTCTTTTAGGCCATTGTTTCATTCCAATGTCTCTTAACTTCAATATAACGTAGGTATTTCTAATAAAGTGGCCAAAGGAAGAATAATAATGTATCTGAAATGTAAAGAACACATGTAAATAGCCATTAAAATAACAGAACAGTTCTGAATTATAACTGTCTCAGTTCTTCTCGTTGGCACTGAGTTTTTTTCATTAGCTCACTTTCCCCTCCACCAGCTCTATCTGCCACTGACCGCTTAATTAAAAAGATAGTGTGTGTTTGTGTGTGGGTGTGTGCAAGCTGGAGCCTAAGAGGCCACACACACATGCACAGATAATGTACTGCTGTCTGGACCTCCAGGCTTTCTACTGATTGTCCCGAACTGAAACAAAGCAGCCATTCGAGGAGAGCAAAGCTCCAGCTCTCTGAACTTTAAAGCCAATCACCCTGCTTTTCCACTTTAAACCTTATGATAACCCCAGGTGTTTGGTGACTCCTTTTAGTTTTGCACTGAAGCTACGAGGCTCATGTAGCTAAAAGATCATGGTGGATTATAAGAACCAGTTAATGTTGCACCTCCATCACACACTTACTTGATGTAGCGTAGACACGAAAATGGTTGTGATATTTAATACACAGAGTAAACAGTAATTTCTTGAAAAGCTTAACTGTATGAATGAGGGTTTGCTCCATGCTGTTCAAATATGAGGCTAAATAAATTGTGTAGTCATCTCCAGTTCAATCCATTAGCTAGAACTTCCAGAATTGCACAATATCACCAACACTGGGAGGGTGGAGGTGAACATGTGCTTCCTCTGAATCACCACAACTTTTTAAATCCCCACTGGACAGTATAACATGCCTGAAAGAGAACACCCCTGTTTGAGGCCTGGTCCATATAGGCGTTCAAACCTTGAATAAATGAAAGCGATCTGAGCAACCTAGGCATTTTGTAGCGCCGCTTGATTGACATCAGTATTACGTTACACTCACATTCGCTTTGCCTCTGTTAAACGCCAACAGGCAGACTGTAATGCCATGTTTCTACCTGTGGGGGCAGTAATGAGGAAGTCCAGAGCTTTTCTGTAACCTGTGGCTTTTAAGGTTCATCTTTTATTGAAAGGGATTATTTGTCATTGTAGACACACCATCACACACATTGCACCACAACAAAATGTCACCTCTGCATTTAACCAATCACATATACACACGTGGAGCAGGGGGCAGCCATCAACAGCACCTGGGGAGCAGTGAAGGGGGACGGTACCTTGCTCAAGGTTACCTCAGTGGTGCCCGGGTTGGGACTTGAACCTGCAGGAACCGGATCCCAGGGGCAAAGTCCTAACCACTAGGCCTCCACTGCCCCCACTGTGAATCACTCTCACACTCTCTCATAATGGTCACTGGAATGGTATCTCATGGCAAAGAACTCTGAGTATCTAAAAAAAGAATTTTTTCTCTAAATAACGATGGCAGAGGCTACAAGAAGATCACCAACACCCTGAAACAGAGCTGCATCACAGTGGACAAGACCATACAGGGGTTTAACAGGACAGGTTCCACTCATTTACACTTTTACAAGCTGTACACTCACTACTTTACATTGTATCTAAGTGTCAGTGTTGTCCCATGAAAAGATATAATAACATATTGACAAAAATGTGAGGGGTTGAGTGTTCCTTGTCTGCAGAAGTCCAAACCTACCACCACTGATCCAAGCAAGGAGTCATTCAAGGCTCAATGATGCCTGTGAGGGTTAACCAGTCTGGTCAAGCTGGGAGGGTGAAGGACAGCAGGATTTCCCCACCCAGACCTGAGTTCAGCTCTTTTATGGGCATGTAGTGAGGAGTGAGCGTAGCGGATATCACCCCCTCCTTCAGCTAATGCAACACATTCCACATTAACATTCCTCCACTCGCTGGCTCGCTACCTCTTTAACTCTCCTGACATCTGGGCCTGATTAGGTGACCTTAGGACAGTAGGGGCTGATAATGCCTGACAGTGCATTCCTCCTCCTTCCCTCTTGCATTCTCCCTCCCTTCTCCTCCCTTCTCCTCCTCGCCAGCTTCTGTCTCTTGCCCTGTAGCAGTTTAATCAGTGTAATCTGGTTTGGCTTGGACTGGGGAATACAGAGGCAGACAGAAAGACGCTGCCTCTTTGCTGCCTCTGCTGTGAGGTTGTAGCACATAGTGTGTGTGTGTGTGTGTGTGTGTGTGTGTGTGTGCGTGTGTGTGTGTGTTTGGTCTTCAGGGTATCGGCCATGCCCGGTAGGGGACCTTTCCGGTGCACGATGCTGCTCCATCTCCATCCTTCCAGTATCCATGGCAACTGTAACCGCTGACATCTGTTGCCTAGTAAGCTGCTTGGAGGCAGAGCCTGATTTGCCATGACCAGCTTTCTCTGCCTTTTGGGAGGTTAAGAGTCTGTGCCAATGGGAAATTATTCTGCCCTTTTCGGCCATGTGATTCCCTATCCCGGTCTTGGTGTACCCCTGACATTTTATTCGGACCCCTGTGTTAGAGCAGGTACTGCGTCTGAATACGCAGGGCATGAGGACCACCGATTTAGCTGCACTTCATTTGAAGAATACTTCAGTCCTCGTGGCCTAAGGGTTGACCGAGTGTCATTTCAGGCCGAGGTTGTGTCCAAATGAGAGCAGGTAAGTGACGGAAAGGCCGAGTCCAAACGAGAGCGAGGCCTGGTTACGGCTGAATCTGAATCAGAGCAAGAACTGGTCAAAGGCCACGCGACGGTAAGAACTGTGAGGAGGTTTCTCAGAAGACAGTATCACCACTAGGAGCTCATTGCCCATCCTGAACGAGCCCAGCCAGTGCCAGTTGTCCAAGTTTAATGCAATAAATATGTTTTGGATTGCACAGTTGAATCCAATTTTACTTTAAAAGGAAAAATTAATTTCCAGTGCTACGTCACTGCTGCAGGTGTTGGAAGATTCTATCAGCAGTGAACTTATTATTTGCTGAAAATGGTCTGTGACCTAAGCAGTGACTTCTACAAGTAGAACACCATCAACCTCTGAAATTGTCCTTTCCTCTTCCATTATTGGAGGATAATCACATCTTTCCCCTCGTGAGTTTGGTCTGAGTCATTTAGTATTGAGACTCTGACTTGTGTTTTCCTAGATAACAGTTTCACAGCGCTCTCTTCAATTACACATTCTTGACGACTGACAATTGAATTCTCTCAAATCACATGGACCTGGTTCTTGTCTATTTCCCAAGTGCCCAGCGTGTCCTTGACTGGAAAAATGATGAAACGTTGTATTATGACTTTCCGCTCCGGCTGATGCCGATCTCTTTAAAGGCCCTGATCAACCCTGTCTTGGAGATCGTATCAGGACGCCCTTAGTAATGATCAATAAATTTAGCGTATGATACTGTTTCTGATGTCTTCTGTGCAGTGGTGCTTAGGACCTAGGTCTTATGATTGGATGGTCGCGGGTTCAAGTCCCTGTTCAGGCACCACTGAGGTACCTGCTACACTTTTCCACGGGTGCGGTTCATAGCTGCTCGCTGCTCCATGTGTGGATGGGTGACAATCAAATTTCATAACGGCTATATGCTTTAAATTTTGTAAAGTGCAATCCAACTAAAACTTTGTCATTTGTGTTTTCTTCACATTTATTTCACAGACAAAAGAAATAACTAAATATTAATAAAGTGTAACTTTTCCAGATTTGCGGTTTGCTGAAGCACAGACTTGATTGACGTGATGTACCAGTCGACTGTTCCGTTTGAGCTGCATATGTTCATCAGGTCCATATGCTCATGAAACGGTGTAAAAGATGGATCTCAGTCAGTCTGCTCTGCTGGAGCCGTCTGTCTCACAGCGTATCGGAAGGTGGGAGGATGGGAAAGGCAGGTAGCTGCGGTTGTGAACACCATCCGTTTCTTGGCTTCCTGGAGTGTAGCCGCAGCAGATGTGCTGCTGGAAGATATTCAGGGAGGGTGAAGAAAACTGGCTCAGAAACAACATACTCTCTGTTCGGCTGAGCTCGGGAGGTCCCCTCGTCTCTTTGGGCTGTCTTCTAGTATTATATAGCATATAGAGGTTATACATTCCAGAATATCTTCGTGCTTTTGCTCTAAAATTCTTGGACTGTTACTTAGTTCAGGCACAAAATCCTCACCCTATACCCTATACATTATGACAGGGCTCCTCAAACTAGCGGAGGGACCCCCAAGCAGTTTTCCTAGACGCGTTACAGCAAAGAATAGAACCATTTGAGGGTTCCTGAGGACTTGTCCAAGTACCCCTGACTCTAATAAAAAAATCGCCTCTTCTGCTGTGTAGGAATTCAAGTCCAATTTATTTCTATTTTATACAACGAACACTGTCACTAAGCAGCTTAACAGAAAGTGGGATGAAGAAACCTTTGGAGGAAACATGATTCAAAAGACATTGAGCAAAAATATCTTGCTATAGCATACAGTATCTAGCATATGCAAATGAAGGCTTTGAGGTACATGGAGATGGTCCATAGTAGTTGACTCCCCAAAGATGAATGATCCAGTCTAAGTTACAAGAGGTGTAAAAGTTTCTAACGTACCGTTGGGCAACAATGATGGGCTTTATGGCAGGAGTGACCAGCTCTGTTCCTGGAGGGCCACTGTCCATCAAATTTTGGTGATTTCTCTGCTCAGACACTCCTGGTTCATCTCACCTGTTCATTGCCTAGTTTGGCTGAATGTAACTGAGGAGAGCAAATACCACACTTTGCTGGAGACCAGCCCTCCATGCCAGCACTCAGAGACCGACTATGGACACCCCTGCTTTATGGCTTTCAGTACGAGGCCCTCCTCAGCGAGAGTGAGCGGTTTCCAGTAATAAAAATGCCAGAAGGAGGCAACAGGAGGGGTCAAGCAGACTGAAACCACTGAGAATAGAATAGACTTTTTATTGTCATTATACAGGAGTACAACGAGATTGTGGGTACACCACCCAAGCAGGGGTGCATCAACAGAAATAAAGAAAAACAATAAAATACAAATTAAGAATAAAAAAAAAAAAGAAGAATATTTTAGAAAGGATGAACATGAAGAAAGAAATAAGAATGTGGTGGTGATATATACAATAGAATGTGGAATGATATATACAGAATGTGGTGTTTTTTTGTGTGATTCAGTCATTAGTTTATTAATTATGTGTTATGGGTTATTTGAAGTCCTGATGGCCCAGGGAAAGAAGCCATTTGCGTCCGTCTTCCAGGCATGTGGTTCTCCTTGGGTTTCACACTTTTGCCTTGAAATATTTTGTCGTAGCAGGTGTTTTCTCTCCTGGTGGTCTGTTGTAATGGTCTTACAGTAGTTAACACTATGTGATTCTGAGTAAGTTAGTGTTTAGTACCTCAGTGCAATGCCTGTCTGTTTTGTTAGAAATGCGTAATGTTGATACTATGCCATGATGTCTTCATAAGTAGAAGTTTAAACATATAAACCTCCATGATTCAGGATTTGATGGCCCCCATGATTAGACCAAGAAACTAGTTTAAGCTAACCGAGCTTAGCCTTAGATAAGTCTTCAAGGTTTTAGCGCTAAGGCTAAGCACAGTTAGCTTTTCCTGGTCTAGTAATGAAGTTTTGTTGTCCGTGGCTGGTCCTAGATCAACTTTACCTGAAAGATTCTCATGTAGTTGCAGAAATAGAACATGTTCTTCATGTTCTGTAACAGAGGTCTTGAATCAGGTTTCTGGTCTGGTATTTTGGAATGGCTAATAACTAGACAGTCCTGTTAGCTTCCAGCAAAAACAAACATGAAAAGGGGTTTGGAAGACATCAGCAGACAGAATTGGCCCATCTTGTGCTGGTCTCGTTTAAACTAGCGTCTTCTCATTGTCTAATTGGGATTTGGGGTCTAAGACAGGTTCACTGTCAGAGTGGAGCATTGATTGTCTGTACTTTCTGCATCCAGAAGTTAGTAATTGGATAAAACAATGAAAGATGAAAGTCCTAGATATTGAATACACAATTTCTGAAAAAAGTCCCCTAACTGCTTGACATGCTTGCGATTGCTGAAAGGTACAGTACTGTGCAAAAGTCTTAAGCAATTTTGCAAATAGTTTTTTTCCCATTTATCTCAGCAGTGAGTGTGTTTCTGCAGAAAAACACAAGTGAGCGTTAGAAGAAATGCAAACCAAAAAAAATATGTATATTCACACGTGTGTGTGAAACTCTCTCAACAGCAGCACTTGATTTAAGCCATGATTGAGCCAAAACCAGAGATTTGATGGTTCCTACAGATAATTCCGAGCTTCCACTAGGAGAACTCTGGAAATGGGAACCAAACACATTGACAAACATGTACTGCTCACTTACTTACTTATTAGTGATCTGAAGTTAAAATAAAAACATCTAAACTACTCTTACATATTCATTTCTTGGGGGACTAAACTTTTACACAGTACCGCACCTGTTCCAGAACTACAAGTGACGCTAACGTTTTGGTGTTTATGATGTTATCAGTTTCACAGTACAACAAACGTAGCAATAAATTAATAAAACTTTGTAGAGGATGCCATGTTCTCCTGATAATCAACATTTCATACACAGCTAGATAAACACATTATATCACTTCTAAAAGAAGAATTATTCATCACTTCATTATGTTTAGCCAACTACCTTTAACTTCGGTTGCACATTGCTAAGTAGCTTTAGTTAGTCATTTAGCTAGCACTCACAGAACAAGGGCTCTAGGCATCCTGATCGGAACCAAAGGGCCTTGTCATTCAGTAAAGTGCAAAGTGTAAAACTGAATATCCCTGATATCCCTGTATAGACTCTTACCCTTATCAATCAGCCATAACATTAACACCACCTGCCTCATATTGTGCAGTTAGCTGCTGAAACAGCTCTGACTGTGTTGTGTTGTGATGTATCAGAGTCGACATTAACATTCTGTACAACAGGAGCTTCTCTTTGGGATCAGACCATTCACCACTTGCATCAGTGAGCCTTGGGTGTCCCTGTTGGTAGGTACTAACTACTGCAGACCTGGAACACTCCCTAAGACCTGATGTTCTGTAGATGCTCCAGCCATCACTTGTCAAAGTGGCTCAGATTCTTACATTTCTGCTTCCAGCAAATCAGCATCAAGAACTGACTGTTTAACTGCTGCCTAATACAGTATATCCCCCTCAATGACAGATATCATTGTACTGACATAACTAGTCAATGTTCACTTCACCTGTCAGTGGTGTTAATGTTATGGCTGATTGGTGTCGGTGTGTCAAGTCAGCTTGTTCTTTTCAGTCTTTATGTCGTGTAAGCTGTTGTTAGCAAAGGAGGGGTGGGGCCTGATTTTTGTGCTTTCCAGCTTGTTCCCCTCTGTTCCCAGGTTCGTATTTTCCCACAGCCCTGTGTTTTCAGGGCCCTATGTTCCCTCATTGAAGTTTTCTGGAAAATAACTGCCATGGTCCCTGTTTAAGCCAGAGCGTGCCTCTGATACTGTACAAACATGCATATTGCGATCTGTTCTGTAAAACATATCTGAGATTGGACTTTACATAACATCTGCAGTGACATTTGCATAGTAAACTAATTAGCAAGCTATGGGATGTAGAACTAACAGCAAGAAAAAAAAGAGGGCACGTCAGTAAAACCAGACAAAGCCCTTATTCCCAAAGAATGCGTATGCTACACTTTGATGGTTTGCATTACAAAGTTTTGTTAGCGAGCTAATTAGGTCACTGAGGCTCTCCTAGCTGAGGGCAAGTGCATATCTAAGGAAACTTCGTGTGCATGGCCATCATAGGCTTCCTTAAAGTGTGGTGTATTATATAAAACGCTAGGGGAATACAGTACCCTAGAACCTTAGGGCCTTGAGAACATAGGTTCTAGAAGCATAACTAAGCATATGAGAGGTTCAGAAAGAATTTCTCGTGTTAAAATGTCTCCTTACATCATGAATAGTACTGATGTATCTCCCAGTATAGTTCAATAAAAGTTGCTTTCTGCAAAAAAACAAGGAACTTTTTAGGAACCAGGAACAGTTGTAGTGTTCACACTATAGAAACTAGGCCTGATTTTACTTCCTGGTAAATAGGTCCTGAACTGTTTTTTTTATGTTCTCAAGTGTAGGTTCTTTTTTGGAAGATCAGGAACTTTTGGGGCAACACTGAGAGGATAGGCTAATAATTTTCTTAGTTTTAAAAAATGCCTCTTGTTTGGTGTGTTTTTAATATATATAATATATGTAATATTATAATGAAATAACTATATAATAATATAACTATAACTATATTA
>JBBIGC010154866.1:0-17557 GCA_037576955.1 Lepidarchus adonis
CTGTAAAGTTGCTTTGTGACAATGTCAGTTGTAAAAAGCGCTCTATAAATAAAATTGACTTGACTTGACTTGACTTATTGTTTTTCTCAGTACTCTGTTTGCTGCCCTTTCTGCCGTAACATTGCAAATGTTTCTCATCTTATATAGTTGACATGACAAGTTCACTTTAATAATTTATACATTAGCAGATGTGAATATTTAAATCAGAGATTCAAAATATATTTTCCTTAACATTTGGATAAAAGAGCCTCATTTGTCACAGTGTACAATATCAATAGTGATGTGTCGGCTGCAAAAAATGAAGTGACTCTTTGAATTGAACAATAGGACCCATCTCTTTGCGGCGAACAACATTTGAAGTGATTCTACTGCCTATTTTTCTGTAATTTTTCTGCTGCATGTGATTGGTAAACTACATGACATGGGGTGGGGCTTACAGACACAGTACACTTGGGGGGAGAGAGAGAAGAGACACTTTGCGAGCGAAGAGGGTGATTTCAATTCAATAAAACTATTTGTCCCTAAGGGGCAATTTCAGGCATATAAAGCAGTGTTGCACAAACACAGAAATTAAACAGAATAATTATATTAAAAAAAAAACAAGCAAAAGCATTTTTTAAATAAATCAAATAAAAATAAATCATGTAAATTATTTTTATTTTTATATATTTATTATTTCAAATATAAAATCTATATCAGTGTCTAATAAGACACCTAGATTATTGGCAGATATCTATAGGGTCATGCTTTTGAAAAATCAATAAAAAGTGATGCACAATGTGTTTTCTTTGTCAAATGCATATATATAATAATGCAATATCACTTACTTCACTGCAGCTGTTATTGTATTTTGTAATTGTTTTTTTCTGAAACCTGATTGATATAAGATGGCATTAGAATATATAAACTCATTTACTTGCTCACTCACACGAAATTTTGGCCAGCACTGATAAGTTAGATATTGGTCTATAATAAGTTAAAGTGGAGGGGTCACCCATTGTAAGCGGCTCTGCTACAAAATCAGCTGCCAACCTTTAAAAATAAGGGTAAATTAAATCAGGTCCAGAAGATTTTCTATGATCTGTAGATGTAAGAGATAAGAACTTCCTAAATAGAGAAAGGTGCAAAATTTAAAGGCTCACTAATATACTTTGGAAAGTCTATACTGGATTTCCCAACTAAAGCTCCCACGGAGTCAAACAAGCAACCAGAAGATATAAAATGCTTGATAAAACAATTTAGTACCTCAATTCTACCATAGACAGAAACAGAATCTTGTAGTTTTTTACTAGCCGAAAGAGAATTAATACTAATAATAAAATATTATTATAAGCTTTATTTATAGAGCACTTCTTATACATCAGGATGCAACTCAACGTGCTTTGCAATATACATAGTAAATATAATTTATTCAAATTTAAAACAAAATTTAGAACCAAAGTACAAAGAGCAGGAATAACAAAGTGACAACAGAAAAAGAGAGAGAAATAAAAATGGTAACAAAATGAAACAAGATAAACATGAGCTGGGAAGATTTATGTATGTATAGTGGTTAGTGGTGTTTTGTAAAAAATCTATTAATGAAACACTTAATTAAATAAAAATGTTTTAAACTTTTTACTGTTCATGCCTGGCGGATATTAATCAGAATTGTATTCCAGAGTTTTGGAAATAAAAACTAAAGGCTGCTTCTCCAGTCTTTTCTGGTTAATTTTAGGACCTTCAGTAAAGCAGCGTTTGCTGATCTTAAGGCTGATTTGGGGTGAATTCCACCAGACAGTCTATAACGCATGCAGGCACTAAACAGAGCTGTTTTAATTATTTTATTTATATGTGACTTGAAACTTCATTTTAAGTCAGAGTACACCCAGATTTCTAATTTCTTCTTTTGATTTTAGAGCTAAATTTCCTAAATCTTTTCAAATATGCCATTTTGTTTATTGATTGTCAATTATAAGTATTTTTTTTCTTCATTTAATTTTAGAAAATTGCTATTCATCCAATTAAAAATACTTGATATACAGTTTGTGGGGTTTTTTTGTGGACTTGACATTTGGCTCCATAGATATGTATATTTGTGTATCAGCATAAAAAGCATAATCTGTGTTTTCTAATTATTTGACATAATGGCAGCATGTATAATGAAAACAGTAATGGGCCGAAAACTGATCCATGTGGAACACCATATAATATGTTCACGGAAAGAGTGCTCAGCCAGATTAACAAAATACTTTCTCCCTTTCAGGTATGAATCAAACCATTTTAGAACCGTCCCTGATAGGCCAACACATTGGTGGTTCAAGTGAATGTTATGATCTTCTGTGTCAAATGCTGAGCTTAAATCTAAAAGTACCAGAACCAAAACTCTGTTTAGATCAGCACTGACTCTGAGCACTAAGATCATTTACGACACGTGCTGTGTTCTGCCCTGAACCCTGCCTGGAATTTATGTTGCATATTATTATTATTTAGGTATTTGTTCATTTGTTCATCATAGCTAGAGCCTGTTTTTCTGGCCTTGGACCAAGCTAGGTTATACTCTGAGGAGAACCAAGGGTTTTCTCACCCTTTTACCTATATTTCCTTAATGGGCCCTGGTTATTTACAATTTGCATAAAACTCTAAAGAACCTAAAGAATGTCCAGGTAATCACTATATCAGGTATCAATCCTATTTTCTTTAGATTAATGACAGACAGAGCGTGATAAAAGGTTTGTTTTATTAAAACTTGTAAAACTCCTTTTAATTATAATACAAGGTTTAGATTTGGGCACTTTGGTGTTTCTAATAACAGCAACAACATGGATGAGAATTTGAGTAAGTTTAATGAAATCACAGAAAGAAAAACTTTTTGGGCTAGTCCCAATTGAGTTCACCATCAACTCAGAATAGGACGGGACAAAATGTTCTAAAGATTGTAAAGCTTCCTTGAGGACAGATGGAGCCCTATAGCAGCAAAAACCATTATAAAAAGGCCCTTGGCAATTTCCAATTTTAGTACCAAAAATTCCCTTTGATCACATTACGAGAAGAGTAATATTAAGAGCGATAAACAACAAGGCAATGAACAATCTCTGCCTTGATACATTACATACTGAGTGACATTTGATATGTTGAAACCAGACATTTCTTACCGAACTTATAATTATACAAAGATAAAAGGCTTTGAAATGTAGGTATGCCACAGGGCACGTCAGATGATAGTTAATATCCTGAGCCAAGTGAAGTGATGGTTGCACCAGTTGTACAGTGGCCATATCATAGATCCATCCTTGAACATTGTCCCACAGGATAAACACATTGTTAGATGTACTCACCTTGGAATAATTGCTTGCCTCCAAGTCCCAAATTGTCAGTAAACAGAGTAAAATCATCAAAGGTTTTATCAATGGAGAGCAAACAGCACAGGCCTCAATGCTAAAAAAGAGACAGGAAAAACAGGCCACAGTCCCAAAAAGTTTTTTTTTAGTAAGGAAGGTGCTGAACTGATTCTTGATGATGATGATGATGATGATGATGATAAGTCTTCACAACTGTCCTATGTTGTGGTCATGTTGTTTTGGAAAAGTGCCCAGGTGTGTTGGAAAGAAGGGAGCATGCATCCACCATGGACTCGTGGAACTGGAAGAGTTTTACTGGAAAGCTCTGCAAAACGTATAAGAGAATCTGTGTGAACTGAAGACTTTGCCAGGTGTTGTATAAAGTGAAAAGAAGAGATCTTGTCCTATACAGTGAGAAAGGAGAGCAGCATCTTCCCGAGCGGGATGGATACTGTCCCGTCCTAACAGGCCGGCTTTGCCAAGTCGCCACTCCGCTTTAGACTCACAGACTCACATGTCTTCGCATTAAGCAGGTCTTTGCGCTTCTGAGGTTTATTTCAGTAGTTGGCGAGTGATTGGTGGCGGTTGGGAGATCATTAGCACTACAAAGCCAGTGTGCAGAACTTGCTGATAGTCCCGAAACTACTGACAGTAGCAAGGCTCCCTCTGACTATCCGCAATAAGTTCATTACTACCTTGTATTTTAGCTTCAATTAACGTGAATGTTGCTTCTAGACAGCAACATAACACACAGAACAAAATGCTTGCATCACCAAACCTCTACCCAGTTTTTCCTAAAGATTTTTTCGCTTCACTTGGGAATTCAAGCTGGCCGGGCCCTGCTGCAGTCAGTCTCAATTTGTGGGTCTGGTAGACTAGTGAATTTATGAAGTCTTTGAAATCACTTTATAACTCTTTCCAGTTCTATGTACAAGTTCTTGTTTTATTTAGGAACATTTGTACCTTTGACTTAAGTGAAAATCAGATTACATTTTATGATAAATTAAAGTGAGATACAATAAATCACAAGAAAAAAGGACAAAACAATATGTAACACTGTGTGTTGTGTTTTCTTAGGGTGTCTTAATTTTGTACCTGTGGCACTAGCACTTCTGGATAAACTGTCAATCATAACAATCAATACATTTCTATGGAACATGAGCACTGTATAAAAAACATGACCTATAAAGTCCCATGTTTCTAGCCCCAACACATCTACCCACTTGGTCATATTGGCTAAACTACAGTCAAACCCTGTAATCTTCCATGAAAGACGGCAGAACAGATTTCCGATGTTATTTACCTCGAAGCTGCCAACCTCATCTCATTTCTGCTTTATTTTATCAGCCAGTCGCCAGGTGGCAGAATGTCTCAGGTGAGTTATAAACACTTGTGTTGGGGGAAGCATACTGGGCGGAGCTTGAAGCGGCAATGTAGGTTTTTTTTGTGCTAGATCACAAAGTGGCTTTTACTGATGCTTTGTTTGTGAAAAAGTTAAACAGTTAGAAGCTGCTTAATGATTTTCAGTTCTCAAACAGGTTTGACTGTAATATGTTTCCCAAAACTGGGGGCCCTCCCATCAATCCTCCTGCTCCATCCACACCACCAACTCTGGAAACATCAGTGCTCCAGAATAGTCTGCAACCACATCCAAAACCTTGCACAGGCGGCAGATCAGACTTCACTTGTAGATCAGACTAAAGTTGTAGACAACATAAGTTGTGGAAAGCTACAAAAATAAAATTGACTCAACTTCACTTTTCTTCTTCTTAATTTTTTTCACATTTATTATAATTGTATCTGTTTGATTAATGCCCCTTGAGCCATACTTCTCATCTTCCTCTGTCTTCTACCTGTTCAATAGGATCCGCTGTCCCTCTGGTCTCCTATAACCACACGACCCATCACTGGGTCTTCTAACCTTTCCCAGACTAGTTCAACCACCACAGATCATCTCCCTGTACTTTATGCTTCATATTCATATGCTAGATGAGTTTCTCCAAGGCGTATAGCTCCTGCCTTAAACTGAGACTGTTTCTTTTTCTTTAGGCTGTTGTTCTGTGGTGTTGACCAGTGGTGGACGAGTTCCTGAATCTTGGTTCCTCCCAAGGTTTCTTCCTCCATTTTAGTTTAGAGTTTTTCTTCACCTTTGCTGGACCCATATTCTGTAAAGCTGCTTTGTGACATCAGCTATAAAAACCATACACAGAAGAAAAGTGACTCCACTTGTATGAACGAAAGCCCTGCTTAGCACAAGTGCATTGTTTGTAGTAAATGAAGCTCTGACAGACTTGGGAGGATCCCATAGAAATAAGAATATCTCTCATCATCCAGTGTAAAAAATAACCATAAAATGTTTACACGATTAAACACAATGTTTGAACATTATGAAATACTCACTGCTGTACACAAACATCACAGACACAAAGTCCATGTGAACCAGCATATGGATCTGGAGCTTCCGTTGAGCTGGCGGGAAAACGGGCTCGGCTGCGGTTTATTGGTGAACCTGTCTCTGAGTGGGCGGGGTTTGAGATGCACTGTCAGTGCTCATCACTCACTGGAATCACTCGGGTCACCCCCAGGGAGAGACATGGAAGCAGATGTGGATGCTCCATCACAGCTGTTTATTTACTGAGGGTGTGATGAGTGACATCACTGACTGTTCATGGCCTTGAGGGTCAGCAGGTAAGGGTGTGTGTGATCTGTGTTCTGTGGATGCGAGCGAGATGGAGATACAGCCTGAGTAAAGCTGAGTAAACCGGAGTAAAGTCCACTTAGCAGTTAAAGGCTGGAGGCTCATCAGTAACTTTTTGCTGTTTAATGCAGAGTCAGTTCTGTAAGAGGATTTACCAGCATCACTGTGTAAAGTTTAATAATAACTGGAGCTTCTTCCTCTGCATTCTGTCATGAATATTGTTCTAGTTCAGCACTTTTGTGTTTATTTATTTAAAGTTTATTCTACAGAAAACACAGCAGCACGTCTATGAATGACTATCGGGTTTCTTGGTTTCCAGCTGGGAGAGCAGTTAGCATGGGTTCCTTCATTTGTACCGTCCAATAGTTGGGTTCTAAATAGATGAGCCCTGGGTTCTATATGGGCCCAAGTGGATTTGCTATGGATTTTTGTCCCATGTGAGATACTCATAACACATCCAGGATTTGCGGAGGGATTTCAGGATCTGTGATCATCATGTTACTTGTGAAAAGCATTAACGGACAGTTCTTTAGATCCGGAATCCACCGGTGTTGTCCCACAGGAGATAAATGTGGAATCATGAACCCACGTGGAGAAGGAGGCTGAGAAAGATCATTTGTAACTGTTTGCAGCCGCTCATCTTCATTGCTTAGGTGTTTTTGAAAAAGCTTTGGCTGCTGTATTGATCTCCTCAGTCGAGGGGAGAAGAACTACATGGCGCGTGTGTTTATGTAACAAGTTTCCATCTGCTGACAGTCTGCATTCATCCTGCTCGAGTAAAGGCTTTAATCTCTCGCTGGATGGAACAGGGACAGAATGTGTGGGTTTTAAAACAGAATTTTAAACCATTATAATGACAAGAAGATTTAGGCCAGAAAAAATCATTTACTGATGTTTATTGTTTAATTCATTCGTCCGGACCCAGAGACTCTACTCAGTCATGTTCAGCATTAAACTTTTACCCTCATGTGGACTTTTGAGAATGTTGACTTTTGAGAATGTGGACTTTTGTGCCACTTTAGAATGGAAGTCTTGAAAAAATATAAGGAAACCTGTTCACAACTTGGTCTTCTGCTTAAAAACATTTTACATTTTTCATTTGCTGTAGAAAAGAACTCATGTAATGATACATATTTTAAGTCATGTTTCTTTCAATATTTAACATTTTTTATATTTCTATATTATTCTATATTCATCCTAGAAAGCTAATAATGCCACTGATTTCCAGCATACCAGACCTTTGGACAGTGGGAGGAAACCAGAGAACCCTCACGCAAACACAGGACCTCTGGAACTCAGAGTAACCATTGGGTTCTTGGTCACTTCTCTAACTAAGGCCCTTTTTCCTTGACCGCTCAGTTTGGCCATGTGACCAGGTCTTGGAAGCGTCCTGTTAGTGCCAAACATCTTCCATTTGATAATTAATGAGGCAACTGTGCTCTTCTTCTCTTCTGTGTCTGAGCTCTGTAGGCGGTTCCTTTGACCTCATGGTTTGTTTTTTTCTCTGATACGCATCGTCAGCCATGAGGCGTGTACCTTTCCAAATCATGTCCAATCAATTTAATCTACCACAGATAGAGTCTAACGACAGTGTAGAAGCCTCTCAGCAGCAGTCAAGAGAAATGAAGACACCAGAGCTAAATATATATATTGGTGCAACGCGTGTGAATACTTATGTAAAAGTGATTTCAGTTGATTTCTTTTATATTAAAGTAAAAAACTGTATAAAATTCTGTTTTGACTTTGTCATTATGGGGAACTAAATGCACGGTCTAACCCCATTAGCTCACCAACCTCTCCTCTCGCTGCAGAACAGATTTACTTCTGTGTTATTTTCCTCCTTAAGTCGCAAACCTCACTTCTCGCCCTCGCCACAATATGCATGTACGGTGTAGGCATTTTTCCACATATAGTTCACCAAACTTAGGTCAGGGTTCACACTGAACGTAGCCCAGAATGAGTCATGCTAATTCTACTGCTGTAATGCTGAATTCTGCCAACCCAGTACCAGCCAGTACATTATAGCGTGCAGAGCTAGCGGGCAGAGTTAGCGGGCAGAGGCAGAAACAAGCAAAACGGGTAAGGCGTGTGAAAAGATCTCGGACAGGAATTCTCCATAGTGTCCAGAAAAGTGTCCTTCAGAGTCTGTAAGCAGCCAGAGAGAGTAAGTGTCAATGCGAAAAGTGTCAGGACGGTACACACAGGCTAACCAGAGCAAAACAAACTAGCTCAGAAGAGTGTGATACAGTCCAAAATGAAGGGAATAGTGGAAGCATATGTCCATAATGTCATAAGTTAATCCAGTTGATAACAAACACTGAGAGAATAAAGTTTTAAACAAAACAGCAGACAAACACCAGTGGAAGGTGGCAGTGAGACATGCGTCCACATCTCAATTCTGCAATTTTATTGTAAAAATCTGTCAAACACTGGTTTTAAAAAAAAAATGGGTTTCAAAGAAACGTCACTAATCCATTATGAGGACTCGCCAACCTCGCCTCTCGCCAAGTTTAGGGCCCGGACCAATACGAGCGAGCTAACGTGGTTTGACTGTAGTTTAATGAGGAAAAAAGATGTTAAACAATTGTAGAATCAGGGGGCAACAAACAAAGCTGGAAAATGTGAAGGGTGTTTGATTACTTTCTGAACTCACTGTAGGTCTTATATTAATGCTGTGCAACTTGTCATGGTTGATGCATAGTGAGGTTTTTTGCACTAAAATAATACTTCTATAATGTCTCACCATCACAACTTGTTCTCCCTCACAGGACGTTCAGTCATTTACGAGAATGGAAGTCGATTCATTTCTGAGGAGATTCGAACCAAGAGGAATCGCACACAGTGTATCGCAGTGGTGTCATATTTCCCCCTGACACATGGACTGTGTACAGAACCCAAACCCTGCTGAAGTGCTGCAGTTAAAAGAGAGAAACACAAAGTAGAATATCTGAGGAAACGCATGGATTCAGGTTCCACATCATGACTCGTGTGAGTACTGAATACTGAGCCTCATTCACCAACATCTAAGAAATGTTTTCACAAAGATTCTGACTTTCACTGAAGTAAGAACAGAATCTACACAGAGGAACATGCGTTATGGTTCTGAGAAGATTTCTGTAGGATGCTTTTGTCTGGTGTGGCACATTTCTATGCTCTAATCCTTTATCTGTGGCCGGTTTTTGGCCAAAGGAAACTGCTGCCCAATATTTGTGGGCATCTCCAGCAGCACAGCTGAGTCACCGCTGAGACCAACGCCCCCTGTCCGTAACACCTGCTGTGGTCATGTGGTGTCCTGCCCATTGGGTGAATGGGGCTCGTGAATGAAACAGACCCGTTAAAATGTTCTGTACTTTTTATATGGATGCAACCTAAAGCATCTTTTTTTTCAAGAAATATATGAGCAAATACACAGCCTGTCCAAAAAATTCACGCACTAATTTTGTTGCACTGCCATTAGATTAGATCATGTGGCATCGTTACAATACGATTCTGTAATGTCACAACATTTATTTCCATCCAGAATTCTTCACCAAGATCTTGTAGAGATGATGGGAGAATCAGAACACTGTGCCACAGTCCAATCTTTTTTTGCAATTAGTCACTGATCAGTGGTTTTCTTAAGACACAGCTGTTTAGTCCCAATCCATTGAGTTCCCTTCACACTGTGTGTGGAAGTGCTCTTACTGTCACTATTGAACACAGCCCTGATCACCAATCACCAAGTGATTTCCAATAATGGTCACTCAGGATTCTATTCCGACCATGAAGACCTCCACTATCCTTCCGGTTTTTAATCCAGTTTCAGTAGTTTCTCCTTAGATATTGTCTTTGCTTGACGAATGCTAATAATGTGACTCTTCTAAAACAGAAACTTTTTTCCATGACCACAGGCTGTGTCTTCGAACATGGTTGTTATTTATTGCATCAGAGTTACATAACTTGTTGCCGGCTGAAACATAACTGATATAAATACATTAGAGTTGCACCAAGAGAACTCCCCATGGAAATGAGGTTCTTCTCCCATTATGAACTGCTTTCAGGACGCTGTAGTTTTACATCACCTGTTTCAGAAACAGTTACTCTCAGTGGTGAGATGATGATTTCTTCTGGTCCTGAAAGTCGCTTTGGAACTAAGCATCAGCTAAATTCTTAAATGCAAATGTAATGTAATCATTTGTTTATGGAATTATTATTAAATTGATTGTGCTAAGCCATGGGATATGCTGGAAAGGTTTTTGGGACTGTATTTTCTGACACATTTAAATGTATAGTTGATTTAATTAGTTTAGTAAGGGAGCTTGTGCATCCAGTGGTTCTCTGGAATCTGAGAAATTCATAATGATCAGCGCTAAATCAACCTAATACGATTACATGGTGTCACTCTGGTTGTAATATTCAGGCCAGAAAATATTGTTGGCATGAGGCAAGACATTGAAATGAAAATTTTGTCCATACTACTGTATGAAAAGCCCAAATAAATATTCAATATTATATATATATAACAATACTGCAACAGCAAAGACCATAAAAAACAGAAAAAAAAGATTTTGTTCCCCTGGGCACATGCCTTAAAATAAAATAAAATGTTTTTCAACATATTTAACCACTGTTTAATTTGACAAACTAAATAATTAGTTGTTTTTGTGTTTTCAGTCTGATGATGATTATTTGCCTTTTTTTTTTAGTCGAGAGTCAAGGCTCTTAGTTGTATTTTGTTCTGTCTGTCTGTCTACTTCCTGTCTGTTTTGATGTTCATGGTCAGAGCTCGGGTCATGTTCTGGAAACTGTCCGCTGGTGGAATGGATGTCTGAATGTTAAATGTATAGATTTCCTGATTCTTGATCATTAACAAGATTCCGGATGAGAACAGATTAATTTTACACTCCTAGACACCTGAGCGGAACTTTCCTTTAGAGCAGGGACGTCTGGTTCCGGTCCAGCACAGTTTGGTGGTTGAACTTGTCTGTTAATTGGCAGGTTTGCAAACACACAGACTTAGTGAGTTATGTACTAAAATACAACTATGATCTAAATACAGCAAACATTTACAGGGAGGATTAGGCCACAGTCTCTCTTATGAGTTTTAGTAATATTTTGTAGTGAACTAGAGGGAAACAAGTCCACTACGAAATACTAACTTGACGCGAAGGTATGAGTACCAAATTTTACAGTCTTGAAAAAGGCTAAAGGAAATAGTGCGCCCTCTTGTTTGCTGGAGGGGCACTTGCACAGTGAGAACCCAGTATCGAGCTTGTCTGCCCAGCGAACCCGGCTCATCATATCAGACTGGTTCTGCTTCACAAAGATGGTGAACACGGCTCCACCGTGCAGACAAGTCACCCAAAAAATTATGTGTTGCATAGTTGGATCTTAACAAGGTTCCAAGTAAATCTTCAACATCTACAAGAGGAAATGGGAGTGAGACTAAACATTTTTGAGCAGCAATTTATTGACAATAATGCTTAAACTGATCACAGCTGATTAAAAATCTTAGGACGCATGACTTTAAAAGATCAAATCTGTGCAAATGTGGATTTATTAGATGTTCTGATATTAAAACCAGAAAAACTTTCCCTTTGTGAAAGTAGTCGAGTTGTTGAACTGTGCAGGTCTCTCAGCTCCATCGCTGCTGAGGTGCGACGCAGTAACAGTCGTTTGGATTCTTACATGATCCTGAGGTTATGGAACAAAAAATCCAAGTGAAAAAAACAAAAACATTTCACCAGTACTGAGCCGGAGGATCTGATTGCGTTTTTTAAAAGCTGATCTGAAATATGAAGGTTTATGTTTCTCCTAGAACAAGGTTGATGAAATTTTTCTCTACTGGTTCTCAACCTGATCAATCAAAACTACAGTAGAACTTGGTAGAACATGGATGTAACTGTAGGAGAGTCTCAGTACAGCTATGTGTCTAAGCTGAAATTTAGGAGAATCTAGCATTGAAGAGGAACTGTCGTGGTCTCTGGGACCAAACGCTTATAACAGTATATGAACAGTTTGCACTGCGACCAGCAAGGCAACAGCCCCTGAGTAACAATTACTCTAAGTAATTCAGATACTTTATCAGCATAAATTCTACAATGTCTCTCTATTGCAGGAGGTACAGTGAGGTGCCACGTGTTCGCTGAACCATTATCAACAATTACTACTGAAAAAATTATCAGCATTCAATTAGTAATGCCTCTAAACTGCAAAAAAACTGGAAGCAGTTAGTTGCAACTTCCTCCCAGAATAAGTAATAATTATAACTGTGTAGGTGAACAGCTTTCCAATTTGTATTCTAACAATATAAATATACTTATTCCGTAGTTGTTTAAATTTAAATTAGGCTTAAATTAAACTCGAATGAACAACCAAAAATGTCTGTAGCTTTAGCTGTGTACTAACCTTAGGCGGCACTCTGGCGCTCTCTACTGGCACTCTGGCGCCTTAACAGGGTTCATTTCGCCCTGTGGCGATAGACTAAGCGACTCTCTGGCGACATCTGCTGGTAAAATGGAGACAAGACAATAATACCCGTAGAGTTTGTTCTCAATTTGGTAAATACAGTAAAACAGTGTCATATATTTACCAGCCTGCAATGTATTCAAATCATAAATATTGTTTAATAAAAATATTTTTAAATATATGAATGATCTGAAATCTGAAGGTTGTTTAACAAGTATGAATTATTTAATAATGTTTTGGCCACAACTGGGTATTTCAAATGTGACCAAAACAACCTGGGGAAAATAATAACTTTATTTACAAAGTTTGAAAGAAAAAATGGTCTATCAGACAATCAGTATATTTACAGCGAAGTTGTGTGTGTATGCGAGAGTGTGAGAGAGAATGTTTGTGTGCGTGTGTGAGAGAGAGAATGTGTGTGTGTGCACGTGTGAGAGAGCGAGTGTGTGTGTGTCTCTGCAGATCATGGCTCCATATGTTAATGAGTAGCTCATTCATTCTGATCAGCCTCAGGTGTCAGTTGAGGAAATTCTCAGGAGAAGTTAAGAGCCTCGTAATGTTTTTTTCATTATTATGCAATTATTCATTTATTAATTTCATTCAAACCACAGTTTGATCCTCCCCCTTTCACTGAACTTGAGGGTTTATTCAGTTGTTTGTCAAATTACTACACTTCATGTGTATTGCTGTTTAATATCGCAGTGTAAAGAGTTAGTTACATTATATAAATGAATCAATATAGCTGTTGTTGTTGTTGTTGTTGTTGTTGTGTAGCATGCAGATTGATACTGATACTGATATTGATGCTTAGCGCAGATTTATGTGTTGCTGTAATAAAGGCAAAACATCAGTTACTGCTTCCTTAGCAGCTTCTATAAAAAACTGTGTACACCGGGTTCCAAAAGTATTCATACCCCTTCATAGAGTTATAATCATTTCATTCATTCATTCATTCATCTTCCAGAGAATATGAATAATAACACACACTTTTCTTTTACTCATGGTTAGTGTTTGACTGAAGTCATTTATCAATCGTTTATTCTTTTAAAATCATAATCAAAACACAAACTACAAAACTACCCAAATGACCCTGATCAAAAGTTTACACACGCTGGTGATTTGTCCTGATCATATGCACACAACTCCACACACACAGGTGTGAATGGTTATTAAAGGAACA
The DNA here is from genome assembly GCA_037576955.1 of Lepidarchus adonis. NCBI lineage: Eukaryota > Metazoa > Chordata > Actinopteri > Characiformes > Lepidarchidae > Lepidarchus > Lepidarchus adonis. Next base: position 13,646 of record JBBIGC010154866.1, read on the forward strand.
TCTTCACCTGTGATCTGACTGTAATTAGTGGGTGAGTATAAAAGGTCTGTGAGGTTCTAGACTCCTGACAGAACCTTCATCTTACAAAATATTTTGGCCACAAGCATAAACTACATTTGGAGAGAAAAGAACAAGGCCTATGACGAAATACACTGTTCCTACTATGAAACACGGTGGTGGTTCGCTGATATTTTGGGGATGTGTGAGCTACAAAGACACAGGAAATTTAGTCAGAATTGATGGCAAGAGGAAAATTTGCTCATCAGCCCGGAAGCTGCACATGGGACGAACTTGGACATTTCAACATCACAAGTCAACCTGTCATTGGCTACAGCAAAATAAAGTGAAGGTTCTGGAGTGAACATCTCAGTCTCTGACCTCAATATCATTGAGACACTCTGAGAAGATCCTCAAACCTGCAGTTCATACAAGAACCCAAGAACGTACAGGAACTGGAGGTTTTTTACAGCAAGAATGAGCAGCTTCACCATCTGAGACGATAAAGAGCCTCATACACAACTTCCACAGAAAACTTCAAGCTGTTATTCATATTAAAGGGGACAATACACAGTATTAAGAACTGGAGTGTGAAAACTTTTGATCAGGGTCATTTGGGTAGTTTGTGTTGTGATTATGATTTTAAAAGAATGATTGATAATAAATGATAATAAATTGCTTCAGCCGAACACTAACCATGAGTGAAAGAAAAGTTCTTGTGTTATGATTCATATTCTCTGAAAAATGGTTAAGAAATCATACATTCTGTCAGGGTGTGTAAACTTATTTAGCTCAGTATACGCTCAGTGCCTTATAATAACAAAGTCCAAACAGAATTTTACACAAGTTTGTACAGTTATTTTTTTTTATCTAATTTACATAAGTATTCAGACCTTTTGCAACAGCACTTAAACATTTAGCTCAGGTGACTCTTCACCTCTGGGAAATTAAATTGATTGGACTTGATTTTAAAAGGCACACACCTCTCTCATAACTGACCATGCTAATCAGAGCAAAAACACAGAAGAAATTTGGCTCAACCAGTTCACTATCAGGGGCTGGTCGCACGGCGAAACTGACTAAAGCATATTGAGTCAGACAGTATATATCCATTTATTTACACAAACGTTAATTACACAAGTTCCTGTCAAATATATTTACACTTCTACTGTTTTTTTTCTCCCCTACAGAACTCTACACGTACAAGTCTTCATCCACTGGGCAGCCAATGGTTAAAGCATGTGAAGTTAATCAGCACCACTGCTGAGGTTTCTCAGGTGTTTACCAGTCTTTCCAGTTCACGCTGCTAATTTCCCCTTTGTGGAGATTTTTGTCAGAAGTCAAAACAGTTTCTTCAACACTTCTTCCAGAAACTCAATCCCCAGCAGGAGTGATGGGAAGTGTGCGAGCCCACCGCTACAGCATTGTGTCATCGGAAGAAGACGGAATGAAGCTAGCCACCATTGGAATGCCCAATGGCTACGGGAATGGGAATGTTGGGAGCAAGGTGCACACAAACCACCAGAGCCGTTTCGTGAACAAAGATGGACGCTGCAATGTGCAGTTCATAAATATGAGTGAAAAGGGTCAGCGTTATCTGGCGGACATTTTCACCACATGCGTGGACATCCGCTGGCGCTGGATGTTGGTTATCTTCTGTCTGTCCTTCCTGCTCTCCTGGCTGATCTTTGGTTTTGTTTTTTGGCTGGTGGCATTGTCGTACGGTGACTTGGACAATAAAGAGCAGATGTGCGTTTCGAATGTCGACAGCTTCACGGCAGCCTTTCTGTTTTCTGTGGAGACGCAAACCACTATCGGTTACGGCTACCGCTACATAACGGAGGACTGCCCTATTGCAGTATTCATGGTCGTTTTTCAGAGCATTTTTGGATGCATCATCGATGCCTTCATCATTGGCGCAGTCATGGCTAAGATGGCAAAGCCCAAAAAAAGAAATGAGACACTGATATTTAGTCATTATGCCACAATTGCCATGAGGGACAATAAACTGTGTCTAATGTGGAGGGTGGGGAACCTGAGGAAGAGCCACCTGGTGGAAGCCCATGTTCGTGCACAGCTGCTGAAGTCCCGCACCACGGCTGAGGGAGAATATATTCCCCTGGACCAGATGGACATCGATGTTGGGTTCGACACAGGCATTGACCGTATATTCTTAGTGTCGCCCATAACTATAATCCATGAGATCGATGAAGATAGTCCTTTCTATGACCTGAGCAAACAAGAGTTAGAAAGTTCTGAGTTTGAGATAGTGGTCATTCTCGAGGGAATGGTGGAAGCCACTGCAATGACCACGCAGTGTCGCAGCTCTTATATAGCTAGTGAAATTCTGTGGGGCCACCGGTTTGAGACGGTTCTTTCTGAGGAGAAAAACCTCTATACCGTGGACTACTCGAAGTTTGAGAACACGTATGAAGTTCCCAGCACTCCTCATTGCAGTGCTAGAGAACTGGCAGACAGGAAGTACATGCTGTCTGCCTCAAACTCCTTTTGTTACGAGAATGAAATCGCTCTCCTGGATAAAGAGGAGGTGGAGGAACAGGAGGAAGTAAAGAATGATCTGTTTGGTGAGAGTGTGGTGCTGGAAGGTGCAAACACTGACCTGGTCTCAGAATCGGCGTCCAGTCAGGAGACTGTGCTTCTGGAGCCGAGACCATTGAGGAGAGAGTCTGAGATATGAATCTGAGAGTCGGGGATCTAGTATACGGATTCCAGAACTTAAAAGAAATAAATGTTAGGATGTTTATATAGGTGTACATGTGGTAGCTGTCATAACAAAACCTTATCACTGAACTGAAAACTTTATAGAAGATGGAAACATACTTATGCAAGTTAACCATATTAATGGAACTAAAAACCCAAATTCCAAGTTGGGATTTTTCCTAAAATTCAATAAAAACAATAAAGTGATGTGTTATCTGGCAAAGAAAATGTTTAATATAAGCAATTTTAGAAGTCATTTGGGAACTGAGGGGCTAACTGTTGCCAAGTAGAATTTTGCTAAATTTGATGATGAAATGATTACACAATGTGCACCACAGTGAAATGTCTACAGTGTATAATGTGCTATATACAGCACCTGAGGAACAGTGGAGTGGGACAGTACTGTTGCAGTTCTCTTGGGCGAGAGAGCAACTAATGACACACTGTCACACAAGTTATGCCTTTGACCCAGTAAGGAAACTGGCCAAGTTTATTGCTTGTTTTACCAGCTTGTTACTGGTGCGCCCCCTAGAGCAGGGGGGTCCAAAGTCGGTCCTGGAGGCCGGTGTCCTACAGAGGTTGGTAGTTCCCTTCCTCAAACACACTCCCTGAACCTGGCAATTAACAGGTGAGTTGTACCAGGTGAGCTTGATAAGGGTCACCAAACTGTGCAGGAAACTGGCCTCCAGGACCGGAGCTGGACACTCCTGCCCTAGAGGCTAGGATGTGCATAAACCGTGAGCGAGGCATGATGGTGGCTTGCCCATCCACCACTAGCTCACTCCTACAACACCACACATTCAATACAACCTGTCCCAGCTCTGCTCTCTTTCCTGAAACACACAGTCCAGCACAATCCCGCTCCCATCATGCACCTAATGCCCAGCCAATGGGGGCATCCCCAGGACCATTACACTACTTGGTCCATGGGTTCTTCTATGATACCTGGGCTGAGTGACCCTCCGGTTCTAAAAGCAATGTTCTACTCACTGCCCACCAATTCTCACTGACTCACAATTCTCTCATGAAGTTCAGCACAAAGTGGTGGAGCTACGACCATTTATATTTGCAGAGCCTGAGCATTAACATGAACATTAACACACACACAGTCACAGTAGAAACCACACCAGACAAGGCAGAAGACCAAAATATATACACAGGACTAATTGGACACAGCTGGGAAAGGGCGGGAAC
>JBBIGC010154900.1:0-17552 GCA_037576955.1 Lepidarchus adonis
TCTCTCTCTCTCTCTCTCTCTCTCTCTCTCTCTCTCTCTCTCTCTCTCTCTCTCTCTCTCTCTCTCTCACTCTCTTAAAGGTGCAGCCTCCTCTGCAGCAATAGAAGGCACGGGCTACTCTCTCTCTCTCTCTCTCTCTCTCTCTCTTTACATATAAATATATATATACAGTCTTATGCAAAAGTTTGGCCACCCTTTGATAAATTACAGAATTTGGTGATTTTTTTTTATTGAAAAGGTAAAAACACCGTCTCTCTAGGAAATGAAAAAAACAACAACAATATTTTCAGCAAGCATTGATCCATAGTTAGTTTTTATGTCATAAATTGAACAAAGATAAAAAATAAAAACATTACGGTACTGTGCAAAAAGGCTTCTAGTTCTGTAATATTCTTTGGTCGTCTTGCATGCACAGATCTTTTAAGATCTACCCACAAATTTTCAATGATGTTTAAATCTGGGAATTTTGATGGTCATTTGAAAACCTTCAGCTTTTTTCTCTTGAGTCCATGGTGGATTTCAAGGTTTGTTTAGGATCATTGTCCTGTTGTAGAAGTCTTTCCTATTTCAGCTTCAGCTTTTTAACAGATGGTGTGATGTTTGCTTCCAGAATTTGATGGTATTTAGTGGAATCCATTCTTCCCTCCACCCATTCACTCGTTTCCAAAATGCATCATGCTTCTGTAGATGTTCTGTTGCATACTTCTGACATTGGATTTTATTTTTTCCATGCCCTAGAGAGACTGTGTTAAAATCTTTTCAATTACAAAATCACCAAAATCTGTTATTTATCAGGGGGTGTCTAGACTTTTGCATACAACTGTATATCTTTTCATGGGTCAACACTGATGATTCTTTGGTACAATGTAATGTAGTCAGTGTACAGCTTGTATAGCAGTGTAAATTTGCTGCCCCTTCAAAAAGTCTAAACACACAGCCATTAATGTCTAAATAGCATGCAACAAAAGCGAGTACACCCCTAAATGAAAATGTCCAAATTGTGCCCAAAGTGTCCATATCTTATGTGGACACCATTATTTTCTAGCAATGCTTTAACTCTCTTGGGCATGAAGTTCACTAGAGCTTAACAGGTTGCCACTCGAATCCTCCTCCACTCCTCCATGACAACATCACAGGGCACCTACCATTTGAGGATGCCCCACAGACACTCAATAAGGTTTAGGTCTGGAGACATGCTTGGCCAGTCCAGCACCTTTACCATTAGTTTCTTTAGCAAGGCAGTGATCGTCTTGGAGGTGTGTTTAGGGTGGTTATCATGTTGGAATACTGCCCTGCAGACCAGTTTCCAAAGTGAGGGGCTCATGCTCTGCTTCAGTATGTCAAAGTACACATTGGTATTCATAGTTCCTTCATTGAACTGTAGCTCCCCAGTGCTGGCAGCACTCATGCAGCTCCAAACCATGACACTCCCACCACCATGCTTGACTATAGAGACACACTTGTCTTTGTACTCCACACCTGGTTTCCGCCACACATGTTTGACACCATCCAAACCAAATAAATTTAGCTTGGTGTCATCAGACCACAGGACATGGTTCCAGAAATCCAGGTCCTTAGTCTAGTTTTCAGCAAACTGTTTGCAGGCTTTCTTGTGCATCATCTTTAGAAGAGGCTTCCTTCTTGGCTGACAGCCATGCAGTCCATTTTGAAACAGTGTGGTCTAAGCACTGACAGGCTGAGCCCCCACTCCTACAACCTCTGCAGCAATGCTGGCAGCACTCATATGTCTATTTTCAAAAAAAAAAACCTGTGGATATGATAATATGTTTCAGATTGTTGGTAATCTTCTTATAGCCCAGGCCATTGTATAGCAACAATTTTTTTTTTTTAATCCTCCGAGTTCTTTGCCACGAGGTTCCATGTTGAACTTCCAGTGACCAGAATGAGAGAGTGTGAGAGCGTGGCCTGTTTGGAATGGTATAGAACTTTGCATTTTTCCATACACTGTGACAGTTGAATGAATAATTTTGGACATACCACTTGCCTCTTGTACATCGTCTTATTATCTTCTGGAAAATGCCTGTGTTCATTTCCAATTAAGTAGAAAGTTGCTGGCTGAATAAAAGTAATTTTAAGTCACAATTTGCCAGGGGTATGAATTATTCCGGGCTTGACTGTATATGGTATTATTAGTATGAATGGTATTAACAAGCAATATAATGATGTGATTTGACTGGGCCCAGTGGGCATTTAGGCCTACCCTCTTCTGTTTTTATACCACAAAAAATCTCCACACCACATATTCCCCACAGCCAAAACTGCATATGCATATGCATTTTTTGACAATCTGCATTATTCACACACACACACACACACACGAAAATCAGAAATTGTGATGATGTGAAAAAATAAACATAAAATAACAAGATATCATGGTAAACATATAAACGTATGTAAAAAAAAACACATTATCATCTAAAAATAAAAAAATATTTATGATCTTATAACATAGTGTGATACTAGGGGTGTATTGATTCATCAACCAAAATAGTGCATGGTCTGATGTATGGTCTGTATTTTTTATACAGTGGGGCAAAAAAGTATTTGGCAGCCACTGAAGTTTGCCCCACTATCCCAAAAGATGAGAGTCCAAAGGCTTGTGGTTTAGGTTGACTGGCTACTCTACATTACCCATAGGTGTGAGTGTGTGTATGTGTGTGTTCGTGAATGATTGTCTTCTGTTTTGCCATGTGATAGGTATAAAAAAAAAAAAGCTATAAAATGTAGAATAAAATAAAATGAAAAGATGTAAAATAGATTAAGACAATCCTTAAAAAGTAGATAAAAGCTATTAAGAAGAGAAAAGCATAAAAATGTTATAGAATTAGAAATAAATGAAAGAAACCTAGAAATAAAACATGTAAAATAAATGACAATTCTTCTAAATGTGTCTACACTATCAGGCCACCATCATTGCCATATGTATCGCTGTTGTGAATGCTCAGTGTTGCGATTGGAGTCCATTTTGTTCCCCTCATGTTCATTTCTTCAACAAGTCTATCTTTAGAAGTACGTCCCTCTAAAGGGACACCACCATGTCCAGGATATATCCCACCCTAACCTGGGTTGAAGGGTAGAAGCTAGTCTCACCTCTACGAAGAGGCTTTTTAAAGCTTCCTTGTTTGAGCAGGAACCAATGGGCTGCCCTAAACACCTAAGCAAAGTAACACCATAGCACCAATGCAAAGCTGGGGAAGCAAAGTTCAGACATCTTGGTACACAGTGTACATTTGGGCTAAGAGGGAAAACTTGCTTTACAGCCCCTGTCTAGGGAATGGTAAGCTTTAGTAGGGGTGTGTGTGTGTGTGTGTGTGTAGCAGTGTTTGTGTGTAGTGTGAGATACCAGAGGCAAGGGTAAAACAAAGTCTAGCAGTGGGAGGAACGATCACACAGATAGATTTTGCTCAGCAGAGCTTGTGAAGGACGTGGCACTGTTACTCAATGCACAAACACACACACACACATACACACACTCTCCATCCCGGATTTCCTACACACAGTGCCAGTCATTAAGAACCAAGCCAAACACACAGCTATTTGAGTAGTGTGTATTGGAGATATCAGCTTAATGCAGGTGGGACTGTGGATTTTAATAACTCCAGTATAAGCAAGAGCGCATCCAACAGTTGCTATGGAGACTCTATCAAGGTCGATGTAAGGTCGTTCTCTAGATCATCGAAGAACCTGCCAAACATGTTTCTAAGGGCCCATTAAAACATGCTGGGAAGATTTAGCATGCTCATCTTTCAGCAATAACAACATGCCAGCAATATTGGGATAGTAAGATTAAAGGGTCTGTGTTGCAGAAAAGCTCATTTTCCCTCCTACTTTTGCACTACAGATGTAGTACGCATTCATTTTTAATGATATTGTCACCAAAAAGCCCATTTGAAATGGAATATGTTTGTGATTTCACAAAAAACAACACATTTCCCCAGCTCCTCAGGCTGCAGCATTAGTTATGGGCTGTATAAGGGGTGTGTCAGTTAGATTGCCTTCACAGTGGGACACAATAGAGGACATCCAATCAGAACACATGTCTTTTTACATGCCAGTATTAAGAGTCCCTTTCATATGATGAATTTCTTATACCTCATCTACATGGACAACTGTATTATAGACTGTAAAGTACAATACTGAGTTCCCCCATGCTTATTACCATTCTCACACATTTCTTTCTTTTTGTAGACACCTCTTCTTTATATCCCTCCTGTGTTCTTTTATCTTTCATGTCTTACCTACTTATCTGATATTTTACCCTATGTGCAGTTTTGTTGTATTCACTGGTAAATGTCATCTACTGCATGTTTCTTCAATCCTCACTCATTCAGATACACTCTTTCCTTCTCATTGCACCTGTGGTCGTTCATTTATTTTCATGTTGTCCTCTTCTTTGTATATTTATATTTATATTTGGTGTAGTACAGTGGTGCAGTGTTAAGCGTTCACAGCCAAAAAGGTCCTGGTCGGCCACAGGTGCCTTTCTGTGTGGAGTGTACAAGCTTTCTGTGTTTGTGTGCATTTCCACTAGGTTCTCTGGTTTCCTCCCACTGTCCAAAGGCTTGTGGTTTAGGGTGACTGGCTACTTTACATTATCCATAGGTGTGAGAGTGACTCTATGTTGCCCTGTGTGCCCATAGTCAGCTGGGACTGGCTCCAGCTTCCCCATAACCTGAAATGGATAACCAGTTGAAAAAATAAATTAAATATTTCTATCTTCTTTTCATTACATATTTATGTCTTTACTGCTAAGTTTACTGGTTCTTCTCATTCAACAACAATAATAAATGATAATAAGTTATATTTATATAGTGCCTTTCACAAACTCAGGGTCGCTTTACAAAAATCGAAAAACAGAAACAAGCCAAAAACCAACAAAAAACACAATGGTGATTGGAAATGGTCACTCATTGAAAAGCAAGGTCTTTAAACCATGTTTAAATGACAAGAGACAGCAGCAGTCATGAAGAGATTGTGGAAGAGAATTGTGTCCAGCGTTATACTGTTAACCTACATATGATCAATAAAACTGAACTGAAGTCACAGTAACAAAGCTGCCTGTGATAAAGAGAGAAAGTCGAAACAGTGAACTATGTTGTTGGTGCATAAACCCACATACATTTTACAGTGGCTCTCAGGGGAAAAATGCAAGAGAAATGCAGAACATGGGCCTTTTGAAGTGTGAGCCATGTTCTGAAGGACATACCAAAGTCATACTACAGTCATGGAGCGAATGACCAATCAGACAAAAAAAAACCACCCTGGAGAGTAAAAATGATCTGCATTGCGAATTTCATAATGAGTGAGGATTGGGGAGGTCAACAGGGGGCCAGTAGGAGCTAGTTTGCACCACAGTGTGTGTTATGAACTAGTGTATATCCCCAAGGTGAAAGAGAAGATGATGGACAGATGAAGGGAAAGTGTGAAAGACAGAGGGAGTTTTTAATGACTTGTATTATTAATAATGCATTACCGAGCCTGGGAAAACACGGCTGCCTGCCTGCCGTCCATCTGTTAAACAACAAGGCTGAGCTGAGACCAGAGGCGAGAGACTCCACCTGCTGCTCCTCTTAACTTTCGAACCCAACTCAAAGTGCCAATCACTGCACCTAATAGATTAGTCTGCCCACACCACCCACCAACACTGGAAGGATGGGAAATGGCCAGTCACCAGAGATGGGATCTCTGTCCAAATGTCAGACTTTCAAAAATAGTGTCAGAAAGGGTTCTTTAGAGGAATGCCATAGAAGAACATCTTTCATTTCCCAGAAGAACCTTTGGTGAACCCAGTGGGTTCATAAAGTATTCGGACCCCCCTCACTTTTTTCAATGTTATGTTACAGACTGATGCTACAATTGTTTAAATATTCCCCATAATGACAAAGAATTTTAGATAATTTTGTACATGTTTTTTTAATTTTACATTTACATAAGTATTCACACCTTTTGCAAAAACGCTTGAAATTTAGCTTAGGTCCCTTGTGTTTCCCTTGATTACTGCTGAGATGTTTCTACACCTTGATTGGAATCTCATCTCAGCAACGATCGAGAGAAATGGGAGGCACCTGACCTAAATTTAGACCTGACCTAAATAAGGTGTTGCTGAAAAAACACTTATGTAAATGTGATATTTCAATTTCAATTTTTCAGAAATGTACACAATTGGTACTCAGTTTTGGGGAAAGTGTAGATTAGTGAGAAAAAAAAAGAATTCAAACAATTGAGTCAAGTATGCGTGAAAGTGAAGTGAAAGTGATTATTTGTCAATGTGTGTTCAAAAAAGTGCAAAAAAATGTTCCTCTGCATTTAACCCATTTACACATGCACATGTGGAGCAGTGGGCAGCTATCAACAGCACCCAAGCAGCAGTGTAGCTGGAGGGTACTTTGCCTAAGGTTTACCTCAGACGTGCCCGGTCTGGGACCAAGACCTTCTGATCCCAGGGTCCAGGTCCTAACCACTAGGCCGCCACTGCACCTATTGTAGCTTCAGGCTACAATATAATCACATTGCAAAAGGTGAAGGAGGTCTAATTACATTCTGAACCTACTGTACGTGTTAACAATGACGTGAGACTGAAGCAGTGCTTTGAAGTGATGTTGTGAGTGTCTTCAAGGAGATGTCAGGTCGGCAAAACGAATTGCAAGTTACGATAGCACAAGCAAAAATACAGAGTAAAGGCCAAAGTTGCCACTGCCCCTACAGAAACGTTACGATCCATCCTCTGCTATGGTTCTGTAGGGGCAGTGGTGGCCCAGTGGTTAGGACTTTGCCCCTGAGATCTGAAGGTTGTAGGTTCAAGTTCCAACCCGGGCACCACTGAGGTTCCCTTGAGCAAGGTACCGTCCCCACTTTACTGCTGTGGATTACTCGGGCGCTAATGATAGCTGCCCGCTGCTCCACATGTGCATGTGTAAATGGGTTAAATGCAGAGGAACATTTTTTTGCACTTTGTGTGTTCACATTGACAAATAATCACTTTCACTTCACTTTCACGCATACTTGACTCAATTGTTTGAATTCTTTTTTTTGTGTGATGGGTTAAAAGCAGAGAACAAATTTCATTGTGGTGCAGTGGTGTATTCACAATGATCGGAAATCACATTTTTAAAGGTTAATGAAAGAGAAGTTATCCCTTCAGGGAGATCATGAAAAAAGAGAGAAAATGGTTTAAGGGTAGAGTTGGTCTGATTCTGATTTTTATACCTGGTTTGAGATTGACCGGCTAGACCAGTGTGAACCAGTTGGAACAGTCATGGGTGTTGCTGCCATGTGGTTTGGCAAATATTGGGTTCAGAAGTGTATTTTAACTAAAGAATGGTCATTTTGACCTTGAAGGTGGCTCTCCAGAAAGCAGAAAAATGCTCCATTTACTTTGAATGGGAAGGAGTCCCAGATGGGGGGCATTATTTTCGGATAATTACCCCATGCAACACTTTTTATATCAATCCGGCATTAGCGCAATAAGCAAACATGGGTGATGGCTTCAATATCAATTTAAACATTTTCTGTGAATATGGGACATTGGATTGCCAGGCACAGGCCTAATTAGGAGTTTTGGTGAAGTAAAAGCAAAGAGGCATAGCACTTTGCTGAGTGACGACCAGAACATTCTGTAGAACTATTTTATTTTTTCTCAGTGCAAACCACAAAGCTATATTTTCTTAGCTCATGCCATGTAACTGCAATAAAATTGATTCATGTAAATACTATTTTATCGTTTTGGTGTGGCTCCATATAATAAGCGGGATAATGTATTGTGAGAGGGGTATTATGGGAAAATAAATCCCTTTGGGGCAGAAAAAGACCCCAACATCAACTTATTTCCCATAATGGCCGTCTCACAATATATTATCCCTTGCTTAGACGTTCTAAAGCATGTCGGGCTTTTTTGCATTGTTGCATCGGATAAGGGGTGAAGCAGTTGTACAATTGTGAGAGTTAAGAAGACATGTTTGCAGCCTAACAGTAGGGTCACAGGTCCAGGCATGGTTTTAAGAATGTGCCCTAAATCTATAAACAATTTAAAGAATTTCCACAAAATATAAAGGTCCTATCGCAATTAGAGGTCTTTCCTAGAACCACGCATGCAAACCAAGCACCATTTCGATATCTCAGTTTCAGACATAGTTTTTATAATATTTGGGTTTGAGTTTAGTTTTGCTGTGTGAGCTTCTCATATTCTCACAATCGGTCCCTTTACTCTTATAACATATACTGACCTTGCACTTTGCATTTACCTGTTCTTTCGTTTTTTATACTGCTCTGCTTTTATACTGCTTTATTATTTCTCACTACTTTTATTCCCCCACTTTTAATCTATTTTTATTAACCTAAATATTTTAGAATCTGACCTGGCAGAGTCACTTCTATTGCTGGCACTAAAGTTCATTAGCCTTGTGCAAAACTGCAAAATATGTGAAAATGGATTTGAGAGAAACAGAAAGCAGCTTAGATTCAAATTCAGAATTTTACAAACTACATTTAGGTTTAGAATTGTATTATACTACAGTGAGATTTGAGCAGAATTTGGTCTGCTACAGTGAGATCTGGGCAGAATTTGGTCAGCTACGGTCAGGTTTGGGCAGAATTTGGTCAGCTACAGCCAGATTTGGGCAGTGGTTAGGACTTTGCCCCTGAGATCCGAAGGTTGCAGGTTCAAGTCCCAGCCCGGGCATCACTGAGGTAACCCTTGAGCAAGGTACCGTCCCCACTTCACTGCTCCCCGGGTGCTGTTGATAGCTGATAGGTTAAATGCAGAGGACAAATTTCGTTGTGGTGTGTTCACAATGACAGAAAATCACTTTCACTTCAATTTGGTCTGCTACATTGAGATTTGGGCAGAATTTGGTCTGTTATTCAGATTTGGGCAGAATTTGGTCTGTTACAGTGAGATTAGGGCAGAATTTGTTCTGTTACAGTCAGATTTGGGCAGAATTTGGTCTGTTACAGTCAGGTTTGGGCAGAATTTGGTCTGTTACAGTCAGGTTTGGGCAGAATTTATCTTTGTTTTCCGAGCTCAGGTTTCTAAGCTTGGACTATGGGAGGGCTCAGGTTAGACTAGAGTTCAGAATAGTATTGAGCCCTGTTTGAATCTGAACCAAAATTTTAGAGCTGATGTATTGTATTGTATTGTATTGGTCTGCACACAATCAGAAGTGCATGGTTAGATCTGAAATACACACAAACACCATTGACAAGGCACATATTTCACTCCATCTCTCCAGTCTAGCACACGGCACCACAGCAATGATGGTGATGATTATAATAGCGAAATAAATTTCAAGGTCATAATCATTATGGGAGAAAAGAGGAAGAGAGGGGAAGGGAAGAACAGAGAGATAGAGGGACAGAGGGGTGGAGAGAGGGAAGGAGGGTAAGAAACAGCAATGTAGGCGTGGAGAGAAGAAGGAGGGACGGAAATGTGAAAAGGGAGAGAGAGTGTGAAGGACAGAGAGGGAGACAGAGTAGGGAGGATTTGTGGTTAGTGACTAGGAGAGTGATGCATGAGAAAGGAAATATGAAGAAGATAGAAGATGAAAGAAGAGCAATATTAAAGAAAAAGGGAAATGGGGGAAAGAGAAGGGGAAGAGATAGGAGGCGTGATTACCAGTCAAAGACATTCAAGTTAAGCCACATTAACACAAACAGATTTAGATGCTGTTTGAGCATTTTTTTGGTCCCAGGACGTTTACTGTAGCATTCTCAAGGTGACTTTCACGCTTACTTACTTATATACACTTACGTCACTGCAGAAAGAGGAACTTGTATCTCACAAATTATATCTTTTTCAAGCCACAGGACTGTGGGAGGAAACTGCAGAACCCGGAGGAAACACACAAAAACACTGGGAAAGTTTGTACACTCCACACCGAAAGGCATGTAAGATGACTCACGATAGAACACAGGACCTTCTTGATCTTGAGGTGCCAGCGTTAACGACTGCATAACCATGCTGCCTAATCCTAAATAACATTGGACTCTTCATCAATTCATTGGACATATTCACACTGTGCAAAGAGCAGCTTGTGTATTTAAATCAGGTCACCAAATTGGAAAAAAATTTAACTGTCATGTTGAAATTATCACAAACATTGTTTTCTTCCAGTTAATGTTTGGTTGAGGTGATTGCCGTATAGGCGGGTGTCTTGTTGCGTTCCTATTTGATCACTGTTATGGACTTCCTTCTTGTTAATTATTAATTAACATTTGAAGCATATGCAACAACAAACTGAACGCTTGACTCATTTATTCAGACCCCAGTCTACAGGGAGCAAGTGGGAGCAAATTGTGGTATTTTATGATACTATGAGGTTCAATTAAGTCAAGAGCTCTGGAATTCAACCAAATTAATATTAGGTGTTTAAATGAACATCTCAGTTAAAATCAGGTCTTGTTCATTCTTATACACATACCAGACAGTAGCATTGGAATTTGCCAACTGCTTTCTGACAGATACCAGCAGATACCATTGTATAGTATTTATTGTATCTCACTTTTAATATTTGTCTGGCCCAGTGTTTGAGTATGATGTCAAATTTGGCATTTTTTTCTTTGCTTTTTTGTGTTGCAATAGTCCTCTGGGAGAAATGGTGCATTTTTGGGGGAAAAAATCCAAGGGGGCCGATAATTTCAGCCATGACTGTAGTTTTTTGATAGATATAGTCTTTATTGATTTTTATTTAAATTGATATTTAAATGTTTTTCTGTGATGTTGTTTTCTCTTTAACTGCTGTAACAAGTGAATTTTTCCAATAAAGTTTTATTCTATTCTACTTACTACTGTTCACTCCAGACATTGTACACACAGTAGCCTAACTGGTACTTCTTTAGGGGCTACACACACAAAACCACTATGAATTTGAACAAAAATTAGCTTCATTATATTTACATATGCAGAAATAATTAGACACTTATATTAGGAACACTGTACTCTGAAGTACTGCATTGCCTAGATTAACTGGATTATTTCATGCTTTGAAAGATACTTGAGCTCACTTAGAGGATCCATTTGCTTCTCTTTTATGCTTACTTTCTTAAGCGTTATTAATACATTGTGTATTACAATGTATATAATACACAGTGCATATAATACACAGTGCTTAAACCTTGGGATCCACTCACAGAAGAATCCGCCTTCCACAAACGAACTTATACTCTGTAATTTCTCTCTGTCTTCAATCAAACCTTTGAAAATCACTTTGGTGACCTGACCTCTCCTTGATGAATGTCAACACTAACAACATCAAACCGCTCAAGCTCCATCAGGTTGGATGGGGAGCATTGGTGCACAGCTATTTTCAGATTTCTGGTTCGGGTTCAAAACTGGGCTCTGGCTGGGCCACTCAAAGACATTCACAGAGTTGTACTGAAGCCACTGCTTTGTTGGCTGTGTGCTTAGGGTCGTTGCCTTTTTGGAAGATGAACCTTCATCCCAGTCCGTGGTCCAGAGCACTCTGAAGCAGGTTATGATCAAGAATATTTCTGTACATTGGTACATTGTTTCCACTCAACCCTGACTAGTCTCCCAGTTCCTGAAGAAAAACATCCCCACAGCATGATGCTGCCACCACCATGCTTCACTGTAGGGGTGGTATTAGCCAGGTAATGACCAGTGCCTGGTTTTCTTCAGACATAAAGCTTGGCATTCAGTCCAAAGGGTTCAATCTGTGTTTTATTAGAACAGAGAATGTTATTTCTCATGGTCTGCAAGTCTTTCGAGTGTCTTTTGGCAAACTTAAGGATGACTGTCATATGCCTTTTACTGAGGAGTGGCTTCTGTCTGGCCACTCATACAGGCCTGATGGGTGGAGTGCTGCAGAAATGGTTGACCTTCTGGAAGGTTCTCCTGTTTCAGAGCAATGCTGGGGCTCTGTCAGAATGGCCATTGGGATCTTGGTCACTTCCCTGACTAAGGCCCTTTTACCCAGATCACTCAGAGTGGACGGGTGACCAGGACGGGTGGTCTAGGAAGAGTACTGGTGTTTCCAAACTTCTTCCATTTACAGATGATGTAGGAAACTGTGCTCATTGGTATCTTCAATGCTGCAGCATTTTTCTGTAGCCTTCACCAGATCTGTGCCTCTATACAATCCTGTCTCTGAGGTCTACAGACAATTTCTTGGACTTTATGGTTTGGTTTGTGCTCCGACATGTGCTGTCAACTATGGGACGTTTCATAGAAAAGTGTCTCCCTTTCCAAATCATGACCAATCAACTGAAATTACCGCATGTGGACTGCAATCAAGGTGTTTAGTCAGTTGCAGACAGGCAAAATTTTATTTCTAGTAAAACCAGGCAGATTGTGAAAGAAAACTGATGATTTTTTATTGTACTTTAAAATCAACTGAAATGTACACATTCAAGAGAATGGGAAAGTGTGTCCAAAATTTTGACTGGTAGTGTATGTATTTAAGTGTTGTGTGCTAATATGCAGTGATGAAAATGTGGACATTTAACTTAAAACAGAAATTATGAATTGTTTAAGCACTTGGTTTACAATAAAATGGGCACAATTAAATGAAAGTGCATTTCAGTGAATTTATTCTATTTATTCTGATCTGAAGAGAGTTTTGTTCCAATGAAAGATGCACTAAAATATTTCCATTTCCCTCAATTTGTTGGATAAAATCCAAGTTGTGCATGACACATTAACCTTAGGTAAGACTTGCTGACACCAGCACTGTGAAAATAACACTGTCCTGACAGTTAATCTGCCTATTAGCAGTTTAACACTTGTATATGATTTCCTCCATGAAAATCCGGACAAAACATTCAAAACCTTTCATAAACATTAGGGCTGCTGATGCCAGATTTCCAAAAGGGCTTAGTAAACAAATGGATTATCATGTTCATTGTTTTCTACTGTGCGCATCCATAAAATGAACTGAAAAGGGAACAGAACAACAGAGAAGTTACTTATGGGGGCCCTTGAGTGGTGCAACTGTTTAAGCATTGACCCATAATAATAGGGAGATCATAGCCACATGGACCAGTTCTTTATAGTGAAGGAATTTTTGAGAAATTTCAAATACCTAATCATAATATAGCTCCTCCATTTCTACATTTCCTTTAACTCAATACTGTGTAAATGACAACATGACATCACCCTCCTGCTCACCTGTTCCAGACTAGTTCAACTACCATAAATCAGCTCCCTGTACTTTATGCTTCATATGCATATTCTGGATCTGTTGCTCCAAGCTAAAAGTGGCTAAGAGCAATAGGGCTCTGTGTAACATCATATTTAGACCCTAGGGAAACAGGAAGTCATCAATTACTACTGAAAGTTCCTGTTTAGTCTGATCAACTTATAAAAATTATAGAAATGACAAAAATGCTTCAATTACATTTATTAAACATTAATTGTTAGAGGTGCAATAATCCCAGTGTAGGTCCAACAATTATATACAGTAAGAATTCTGCATATAATATAATGTTTTAAAAATGTATTAAAATGCTCTAGAAATTTGATTTCAATTTCTGCTTTACAAAGTAGTAATGCATTCATAAAACTATTACAAGTGCATTATAATGTCCCAGTATACAGGAGTATATATCAGCTACCACACTAATAGAAAAATGAACACAGATTCATAGGCATAAACACTTTTAATCTGAAAGTTTATGGCAGACTGTGTGTGTAAGAGTGAGAGACAAAATGAGAGGGAGAAATTTGTATCGTAAAATTTACTGTCACTCATTTTAGCAAGCAGTTGACTCATTTGCAACTGTAAATAGGATTTATACTCGTCTTTGTAGGTGATAAATACCAAAGTTGTTCTCAAGGCGGCTGTAGCAAATGAAGAAAATGTCAACTGGAAATTCCTATTTTCTTTCTGTATCACAATTTTCTCACTTCAAGTCCTCAGAGCCTCATATCAGCTTCCAGTTAAAGACCTCATTCAAAACTATTTCTCCAAGCGACGCAAAACCAGCACAAATATGAGCATATAAGCTTGAACTAAAGGCAGTTCTCATCGATCCACGACAAAAAGACAATCTGCAGTGACCTTTTCAAAACTTCTGCATGACTGGCAACTTAAAATGAACAATACAGACATTTAACTCCGAGTTCTGTCATCAAAATCTGTGCGAGAGCCATCATAAAGCACTTTTCAATGACATAATGATGAAGCACATGAAGTAAAAGGCCTTTTATTTGGACCGTAGGCCAGCAGTGTACAGTACACTATTCAGTACAATATACAGTACTATTCTAAGACCCTGTGCAGTCAAGCAACAGAATTTTGTTTGCCAGTGAGGATGTGTATATGTATGTGTAAAAATATCAGACATTCATTCATTTATCCATTTCCAGTTACAGGGGAAGCTAGAGCCGATCCAGCTGACTACATTCCAAGGCAGGGTACACCCTGGCTAGGAGGCAAACCCATCGCAACACAGAGAGACATATAGAGAAAAGAGAGTCAGATAGAGACAGACAGACAGAGTGAGAGAGAGAGACAGACAGACAGACAGACAGACAGAGTGAGATAGACAGACAGAGTGAGACAGACAGACATATTGAGTCACTCACTCACTCACTCACATAGTAAAATATCAAACAGAAATACAAAATCGTCCCCACAAAACAGAGACAAAATGTATTAAGGAAAGTGTGTGACAATTTATGCAAGCAGTTTGAGCAATGCTGGAGGGGGTAAGTTATTAAATGTAGTTATTTAAACTTCAAAGAAGTAATAATATGTCATTTTTTAATTCTTTTTTTACCATAAGCATTGGTGTGTAAAGCTTTCAAGGCAGTGGAATGTGGAAGTGCTGTGGATGCTACAGAAACACTGGATTTCAGGATTGCATAACTGCAACTACACTTCAGATTTACAATGAATTTTAAATTATTTATTCATGTGTTTATGGGACTGTTCTCAATTCCTCCCCAATTTTACCCAAGTCTATGCACAGGCTAGGATTCCCCAGGGTGAGGCCTTGCATTTGGCTCCTCAGAGTCACATCTTTTCAAACTGCCACACCATTGGACAGTACTTGGAGGGGCATACCAGACACCAGTTCTCTTATGGTACTCTAGCTATTCTGTTATGGTAGCTTGCAGGTACATCAGTTAGAATTAATAGCAGAGAGGGGGGCCATCCTACCCACACTTTTGGGAAAATAACCGAACTTTATTCAAAAAGCCCTAAAGCAAATGTTGCTAACAATTAATGAATGTGGTTAGCCACTAATTAGCATCAGACAAATATCTCCCTTCAACTTCAAAAACATCCTGCTTCTTAAGTTTCTTAATTGTTTTTGGTGTAAAATAGTCTGACGTTATCTGTAAATGTTGATTTAGGTAAATAAATCAATTACTGAGAAACAATTTTCACATCAGCGAATGCCTGTTTAGCCTACAGCAATTAAGCCCCGCCCATTCACAATGAAATTATAAGGAGTGTTGCTGCCTCTTATTCATTTAGATACCGTCTCAAAGGTGCAGCAACACAATGTCAGCTGAATTTTAAAGGACAGGGAAGATTGAAATGGTCATGTAAAATGAATTAGGTCTCTTTTTTTGTTCCTAATATCCCCACATGCAACACAATGAATGGGAAAAGAGAGAGAAAATGGAACCTTTAAACCACTATTTTGTCCTTTCTTTGCTGAAAAGTTCTGCATGCTGCAAGTTGACATTTAATTTTCATAAACAACAATGTAGCAATTTGTTCCACGCTAGCTTCAAAAAGCTATTTCTAACGCCGCTGAATTTTACATCACCCCTACAAATTACTCCACACCGAGCGCAGAATGAAAACTGACATTGTAAATAAATGAAAGATTACTCACTTACGCTCCCTCAATGATTGTGATATTTTTCACACCCTAATGCTTCCTGATCTGACCACATTGTTGTCTTCATCTAGCAGCCTGTGTGTTGTGTTGGGGATGGCTGACCACTGAGGTTATAAAACCATAATTAAAAATTCAATGCAGACAGGAATTACCACATGCATTTGTCTGCTTCCAAAACTCTACAGAACTGCTGTAGGCTTGTGGATCATCAGTGGTTGGCAGGCTGCTATTTAAGCACCGCAAATAATAATTTGCTCTGAACTATCAGCATTGGTCTGCGATGTTGAAATCCTGACATTTAACATTCAAGTACAAAAAGCGCGAAAAAAAGCCTGTCGTCTGATTTTCATCTACTTCTTGGCTTTGCTCAGAAATGAGTCTGCGTACTAATCACGGCAAATAAAAATGAACAGGGTTGTTGATGAGGCCTTTTGAGTGCTGAGCTACCAGGAGCACTGCAATTATGTGTATTTTTTCCTGCAAATTATAGACGGGGACTAAAATGGATCGTTACGGGAGAGATTTTGCTCTTAGGAGCAGACTGGTCACTGCTGCCATGGTTTTTACTCCTGTCCAAGCCACTATTACTATTGCTGGTAAAAGGACTTACTGAAAATGGCACAAATGGAGCCAATGTAATGTAATGAAACATGTTTCTGTGGTTGTACCAATAGCTTATCTTATACTTAGCGCTTATCTGGAGGAACCGCTAGAGAATTTGTCTTTAAATAACGATTACAAGTCAAAGTTTTATTATGTTATGTTACATATAATATTAGGTTATGTTTGGCCATGGTTTTGGTATTGTTGTGGAATGGTGTTGCCATATCAAAACTGGAGCGATTCAGCGAATGATTTTTCAATAATGTTTAATTGCAAGTGTCGGTTTAGCCTAATTTAGCATTATTTAGCTAATGTGAACTAATTCAATGTGAAAATAAATAGAATAAATCTCTAGTAATGCATACTTTTTTTATCTGAACCTGATACCCCTTTTTTTCTGTGTTTCTGACCTGTATGTGTGTTTACTACCTGCATATAATGGCATATACCATTGCAACATCAGTGGGCCATCATTTTCTGATGTGTGCATATGTATATACTAGTGTGTGAAGTGAAGGTGATTATATGTCATTGTGAACACACCACAGCGGACAGTGCACCACAACTAAATTTAACCCATCACAGATGATCTCTTATGATCTCAGGGCCAAAGTCCTAACCACTAGACCACCACTGTCCCCTGTGTATGTATGTATTTATACATAAAGATGTGTATGAGTGGTTATATGCAATGTTTCACTCTTAACATCTCATCAGCACTCCTGTGTCAGACGTCACTTTAGCTTTACCAGCATCTGCACCTTCACATTAAGGCACTAGTTTCAGACACAGACTTTCATTTATTTTCATGTCTTCTACTTAGGATTTATAATGAATTTAACACCAGCTGAAGTGTGGAAGTGGGTGAAAAAACACTGTGTGAGTGTTTTTCTTCCCAAGAGGAGCATTCAACCCTCTCGCATTCTGTACAGCTTTTCCAGTCTGTGTGTATGTGAGATTCGCAGGTGGGTGTGGTCCTAGATTATAATATTACTAATGAAGCGCTGAACAGACAATATTTCCTTTCTCTCACTTTCCTCAGGCAATATGCCATGTCCTCCTAAAACACACACACACACACACACACACACACACACACACACACACACACACACACA
>JBBIGC010154913.1:0-17546 GCA_037576955.1 Lepidarchus adonis
CTCTCTCTCTCTCTCTCTCTCTCTCTCTCTCTCTCTCTCTCTCTCTCTCTCTCTCTGTGTGTGTGTGTGTGTGTGTGAGAGAGAGAGAGTTAATGCGAGTTAAATGTGACACTGTCTGGCATTCATAAACAAATGCCAGAGTACCTAACTTCATTACTTAAGTGAAAGTACAGATACCACTAGTTAAATGTTACTCCAATACAAGTGAAAGTCATACTTTTAAATTTTGCTGAAGTGAAAGTACTGAAGTACTTGCTTCCAAAAATTTCCATAGCATTTTTATTGGTGGCAAGCCAAAAATATGTGGGCACTCCTGCAATAAATCAAAGAAATCTACAGATTTCCATCCATGTTAATTACCCGGTTACAAAAGCTCACTAACTCCGCCTCTCACCAAATGTATGGCCTGGACCAGTAGGCGCGAGCTAACGATGTTTGACTGTATATAGGGTACATTACTATCTGGGAGTCCTACAAAAAGAGTCTGACATATTCTTCTTTATTATTAAATGCTACAAAAGAAGTCCAGTACAATACATACGGATGGCAAGTGCTGCTGTATGTTCCATGCCTATATATATATATATATATATATATACACACACAGTGGGTAGGGAAAGTATTCAGACCCTCTAAATTTTTCTCTTTGTTATATTGCAGCCATTTACTAAAATCAATCAAGTTCATTTTCCCCATTAATGTACACACAGCACCCCATATTGCAGATTAATTAAAAGAGAAAAAGTGAAATATCAATTGGTCCTAAGTATTCACACTTTGTTCAGAATTTAGTAGAAGCACCTTTTGATCTAATACAGCCATGAATCTTTGTGGGAAAGATGCAACTAGTTTTTCACACCTCTGCCATTCCTCTTTGCAGATCCTCTCCAGTTCTGTCAGGTTAGATGGTAGACGTTGGTGTACAGCCATGTTTTGGTCTCTTCAGAGATGCTCAATTGGGTTTAAGTCAGGACTCTGGGCCATTCAAGAACAGTCAGAGTTGTTGTGAAGCTACTACTTCATTATTTTAGCTGTGTGCTTATGGTCATTGTCTTATGCAAGATAAACCCTTCAGCCCAGTCTGAGATCCTGAGCACTAAGAAGAAGGTTTCTATCCAGGAAATCCCTGTACTTGGCCGCATTCATCTTTTCCTCGATTGCAACCAGTCGTCCTTCCCTGCAACTGAAAACACCCCCACAGCTTGATGCTGCCACCACCATGCTTCACTGTTGGGACTGTACTGGACAGGTGATGAACAGTGTATGGTTTTCTCCAGACATACCGCTTAGAATTAAGTCCAAAAAGTTCTATCTTGGTCTCATCAGACCAGAGAGTCTTATTTCTCACCATCTTGGAGTCCTTCAGGTGTTTTTAGCAAACTCCATGCGGCTTTCATGTGTCTGCACTGAGGAGAGGCTTCTGTCGGGTCACTGCCATAAAACCCTGACTGGTGGAGAGCTGCAGTGATGAGTGACTTACTACAACTTTCTCCCATCTCCTGACTGCATCTCTGGAGCTCAGCCACAGTGATCTTTGGGTTCTTCTTGACCTCTCTCACCAAGGCTCTTCTCCCCTGCACGGGCAGCTCTAGGAAGGGTTCTGGTCGTCCCAAACATCTTCCATTTTTTCTGTGCCTTGCCACAATTCTGTCTCTGAGCTCTTCAGGCAGTTCCTTTGAGCACATGATTCTTATTTGCTCTGACATGCACTGTGAGCTTTAAGGTCTTATATAGACAGGTGTGTGGCTTTCCTAATCATATCAAATCAGTATAATCAAACACAGCTTCCCTCAAATGAAGGTGTAGAACCATCTCAAGGATGATCAGAAGAAATGGACAGCACCTGAGTTAAATATGAGTGTCACAGCAAAGAGTCTGAATACTTAGGAACGTTTTCGCTGCACCATCAAGAGCATCCTGACCAACTGTATAACAGTTTGGTATGGGAACTGCTCTGCCTATTGCCAACATATATCTGTAATATATCTATATTATGACTAAAGCACTTCTGGATGGATGCAAACTGCATTTTGTTGCCTTGTACCTGTGACATGTGCAATGAAAATAAAGTTGAATTTCATTTCATTTCATTTCATTTCACCATGTGATATTTCAGTTTTTCATTTTTAATAAATCTGCAAAAATGTCAACAATTCTATTTTGGCTGTTTTGTGTTTTTAAAGTCATGCTGGTATCAAAATGACTTTTAAAGTATATTTTTCACCTGAATAAGAAATGCAATTTATTGTTTTTCCATAATCTTTACCAGCAGCTCCCAATATTCCCAATATTAATATTATTATTGAAAGTAAATGCTCAGCTCATTTAGATACTCTCCCTGATGCTGCTTCATTCAGAAATACATCACACTATAAAAAGAGAACAAGTTTTGATTAATGATTTTATAAAGAACTACATGCAAAGGTTTTCCAGTATGGAGTAGAGGAAACTTTAATATGATCAAGAGCAATGCTAACAATTTTTAGTAGTGTACCTGGGAGTAAATGTACTCTGTGTGATTTCTTTTAACATATTTAGGTTATCTTCCATCTTCCATCTCCAAAAATCATCTTCCAGATGGTTTGATCCAGATCTTACACCTCTCTGGTTTGTTTAGTATTTAATTTGAAATACCTAAACCAAACTGTGCAGGGGTAAATTAGCTACATTTTGAAAGCTATGTGTCGCTAGCGATGGGATGCCCTTTTGCCCTTGGTGAACACTGCCTTGTCCCATGGTTAACTGGGATCATCTCCAGCTTACCCACAGCACAAATGGAATAAGCTGTTTGTATGAAAAATGAATGAATGGATGAAAACACTTAATTGAAGCAAACATACCTGAAATAGTGAATTCCTAAAATGTTTAAAAATCTGTATAATTCAGTCAGATGTAAACAAAGTAATTCAGAATGTTACGTTGTCCGATTTCTTTGCGCTGCCTCATTTCCATTTTCCATTTTGAGTGTTAATTTACCTTGCATTGTGCTCTCCTCATGTTGTGCTGCACCTTAGCCCTGCCCTTTGATCATTTCCCAGCACACGTGCCTCCTCCCATGCACAGATGTTCCATGTCGTGTCTTACACTACATGCTCTTGTGCTGGTCTCCGTTATCATTCACGGTTGTAAAGTCTTTCTTGCCATTGCTTTGTTTCTGGAGTTATCGTCCATATTTATGCTCTGTGGAATCATCATAGTCATGTGTCTATGTTGTAGAGTTTATTTTGTCCGTCATCTTTGTGTTTTTCATCACAGCAACATTCAAGCTTGCTTTCTTCACCAACCCAATACACACAGTTGTGTGATGTGAAATTAATGTGTTAATTGCAAAGCAATCTACCAACATGAGGAACCAGGGTTATAGTGATATACTACTGATATACAGTCAAACTCCATTAGCGCTGGCACTGACATGCTATGGACCAATCACTGATGCAGCCTCAGTACAGGTAACTCTGCTGTTTGACTGACGGCTGGTGGGTTGGTCCCATCCATTTTCTGCAACTGCTAGTATGACCAGCTTCAATCCTTTGTTGCTTACAAGTTAGTGAATTAGAACCAAAATGTCTGGTAAACGAAAGTTGCATTCTCTGACTGGCGAGCAAAAAAAGGAAATTTGCATCTGTCTCAGCAAACAAAGACGCAGCAGGATTTCTGATGGTTTTATTGCTTGATTTCATCAGCCTGACACCAGGCGGCGACATTCTCTCTGCTAAAAGCTAAAATGGCAGAATGTTTCAAGCAAGAAAACCGGGGAAGCATGCTGAGCTTGAAGCGGCGCTGGAAATGTGGTTTTCGTTTGCTAGATCACAAACTGCGACCATTACTGATGCTGTTTTATATGAAAAAGCAAAAATGTTTGGAGCTGAATACTCATATGATTGGCTATGTTGTTTCAAGGTCAGGCACAGCGTAGCGAGTAAAGTCATTTGCGGTAAAAGTTCAGGGGTCTTCACTTTTTAACCAATTATGATTGCTCGCCAACCCGCCTCTCACCAAATTTAAGGCCCAGACCAAAAGGGTGAGCTAACAGGGTTTGACTGTAGTAAAATAGTTAAAGTTTTTTTTTTTTATTACATCCGCTTGCACTGCTCCACCATGTTAGTACTTAAAAATGCAAAGATTTTAAAATCACTAAACTCTAATAAAATGTAATTGATAATACAAAGTTATTGCAAGCAATGGTTCTGAACACACTGTTTAATGTCAGGGGTGGGCAACTCTGGTCCTGGATGGCCAGTGTCCAGCACAGTTTGGTACACACTTTCTCTATAGCTGGCAATTAACAGGTGAGTTGAAACAGGTGAGTTTGAGAATGGGAACTAACAAACTGTGGACACTGGACCTCCAGGACTGGAGTTACTCTGCTGTCTCAGACATTATACAGTGTGTAAAGAAGCTTTGGATCCAACAATGGAGCAATAATATAGTCATTACCACTACTGGGAACAGTTTCTGTAGAATAGAGCATTTTTCACCACACCAATCTAAATGAATTAGTTTAATTATTCACCAATGAATTAAACAGAATAAAAAAAAAACTATGCAATTTCCCTTCAGGTAGAGTGGCAAATGCATGTAGAGTCAAATCCCATTATCTCACCCACCCCGACTTTTGCCATGAAAGGCTGCAGGACAGATTTCCTTCCATGCATTTACCCCCATTATGATAGCTTGCTAACTCCACCTCTCACCAAATTTAGAGCCCAGAGCAATAGGGGTGAGTTAACGTGGTTTGACTGTACATTGTAAATTAAAAGGTTGATAAGTCAGGAAGCCCATTTCGTGCCAGTTGTCACATGTCTTATCTGTCCCCAGCCCTCACTATTACACCATGCACCTGGTGAGGGGCGATGACACATAAGACACCTGACATGACCTGAAAACAACCAACATGAAAAGGGCTTCTTGACATCATAACAGTAACTAAAAAATCCTTAAAAACAATTGTCACCATTTGCCAGTTGACAATATTGCCTGAAACAAAGCAAGTTGTAAAAAAAAGTTGAAGTATAAAAAATAAGAGAGAAATTAAACTGCTGGGGTTCATTTAAATATGAATACCTCGCAGTCAGTAGGTGGCAATAAAGATTCTCGCTTCTGAATTGGATGATTATGTTCTGTAACTGCTAAAATGACCTGAAGAGACTGAAATAAGTAGTTAAACCAAGAATATGTTCATGTTTTATTTAGCATTAAACCTCACTCTGCATTAGTCCTGCGCCATGCATTACAGCAATAAGACCAGAATCCACAAACTAAAGAAAGCATTTTACAACAAACGGCACCAAAAGAAAGAATATTGTTTTTTTTTTTTACTCCTGGTCTTTTTCTTCTCCATGTGTAATGATGTACACCAGGTTCTTGTAGTCAAGATTACCAGCCACATCTGGTGGGAAAGCGCTAAACATCTGCTCCATCTGAGTAGATTAAAAAAACAGAAGGATGTCAGTATAGCTAGAAATGTACTATATGGATTAAACACTTCGTAGTCAGGATGTGGTTGTGCTGGGTTTTGAAATACTAAGTAGTCCCACCTCCTCTTGAGAGAATCTGTCTGCCTGGGTTGTAAGCATCTCGGTCACACTACAAAAAATACCATATACCATCAGAGTCTTAAAGTAGTTATCCATACATGCATTATACAAACCACTTAATCCATTACGGGTCACAGGGGAAGCTGGAGCCGAACCCAGCAGACTACTGGCCAAGGCAGGGTACACCCTGGACAGGAGGCCATCTCATTGCAGCAATGTAGTTATGATTTCTGTTTTATTTTCTGTTATGTCAGGAGCATTCAGTTTGAATTAGTGTTCAGGCAGGAATAGCAATTTTATTGTGTGTGTTTTATTTATATAATGGAAGATGCTTTTTAATACATTATATATGTATACAGTGGGACAAAAAACTATTTAGTCAGCAACCAATTGAGAGACAAAATAAGAAAAAAAATCCAGAAAATCACATTGTCTGATTTTTAATGAAATAATTTGCAAATTATGGTGGAAAATAAGTATTTGGTCAATAAGCAAAAGCCATCTCAATACTTATATACCCTTTGTTGGCAATGACAGAGGTCAAATGTTTTCTGCAAGTCTTCAAAAGATTTTCACACTGTTGCTGGTATTTTGGCCCATTCCTCCATGCAGATCTCCTCTAGAGCAGTGATGTTTTGGGGCTGTCGCTGGGCAACACAGACTTTCAACTCCCTCCAAAGATTTTCTATGGGGTTTAGATCTGGAGACTGGCTAGATCACTCCAGGACCTTGAAATGCTTAATATGCTTAATAATTTGGGATCATTGTCATGCTGAAAGACTCAGCCACGTTTCATCTTCAATGCCCTTCTTGATGGAAGGAGGTTTGCACTCAAAATCTCACAATAAATAGACCCATTCATTCTTTCATTTATTTCATTCATTTAGTCGTCCTGGTCCCTTTGCAGAAAAACAACCCCCAAAGCATGATCGTTCCACCCCAATGCTTCACAGTAGGTATGGTGTTCTTTGGATGCAACTCAGCATTCTTCTCCCTCCAAACACGACAAGAAGAGTTTTTACCAAGAAGTTCTATTTTGGTTTCATCTGACCATATGCCATTCTCCCAATCCTCTTCTGGATCATCCAAATGCTCTCGAGCAAATTTCAGACGGGCCTGGACATGTACTGGCTTAAGCAGGGGGACATGTCTGGAACTGCAGAATTTGAGTCCCTGGTGGCGTAGTGTGTTACTGATGGTAGCCTTTATTACTTTGGTCCCAGCTCTCTGCAGGTCATTCACTAGGTCCCCTGTGTGGTTCTGGGATTTTTGCTCACAGTTCTTGTGATCATTTTGACCCAACGGGGTGAGATCTTGCGTGGAGCCCCAGATTGAGGGAGATTAACAGTGGTCTTATATGTCTTCCATTTTCTAATAATTGCTCCCACAGTTGATTTCTTCACCCCAAGCTGTTTACTTATTGCAGATTCATTCTTCCCAGCCTGGTGCAGGTCTACAGTTTTATTTCTTGTGTCATTTGACAGCTCTTTGGTCTTGGGCATAGTGGAGTTTGTAGTGTGACTGTTTGAGTTTGTGGAGAGGTGTCTTTTATACTGATAACGAGTTCAAACACGTGCCATTAATACAGGGGATGAGTGGAGGATAGAAGAGCTTCTTAAAGAAGAAGTTACAGGTCTGTGAGAGCCAGAAATCTTGCTTGTTTGTAGGTGACTTTGCATGTGATTTTCTGGATTTCTCATTTTGTCTCTCATAGTTGAGGTAAAGCTATGAGGAAAATTACAGGTCTTTCTCACCTTTTTAAGTGGGAGAACTTGCACAATTGGTCGCTGACTAAATACTTTTTGCCCACTATATATATATATATATATGTATATATATATATAGATATAGATATCTGTGCAAAACCTAATTCTTTAAAACAAAGGGTTATTTAACTTTTTTATTTTTGTGTAGGAAAAGTTTTCTCTTTACTAGTTTCAATAAGAATTCCACCTTTTGTATTTATATTTTAAATTGTAATTATAATGTCTTAATTAGGGAAGGTTTCTGACTAAAATGTCATTTTTAGACTCTGAATGACTGAATATCTCAGCTGCTGAATTATGGAAAAATCCATGGAATTTTTCTCCAGTAGCAAAGTGCTGCTGTGTGTTTACCCTGTAGGTGATGGATGGATGTCTGCTGAGTTTGACAATAAGACCAGGAGTATGGTGTTGAAACCTTAAACTGGTCTATCAGGATAAATGTCACACCAGAACCTTGGGCAGGTAGATCTCAGCTTACAGTCTTCATTTTATCACTTCGTGATCTAATCAGGTTACTTACAAATCCTTCTTTAAGTATCCTTTCCCTTCAGGGTCAAAGACTTTAAAGGCGTTTAGGATGGTCTCCTCTGGATCTGCTCCTAATAACAGAAATGCATATAAAATGTAATGAGGCCTGAGCTAATATGCTATATAAAATGCAGAATTTTGTAGTATTATCTTGTCATGGATTATGTTTTTTTTGCCCATAGAGATGCATTAGAAGAACCTTTTGTGTGTTTGTGC
This sequence comes from Lepidarchus adonis, assembly GCA_037576955.1. NCBI lineage: Eukaryota > Metazoa > Chordata > Actinopteri > Characiformes > Lepidarchidae > Lepidarchus > Lepidarchus adonis. The sequence continues at coordinate 8,048 of JBBIGC010154913.1, forward strand.
TTCTTTTCCCAAGCCACTCTCTCACTGTCCCTTACCTTTTAGCTTTTCTCCAAACATGGTGAGGAAGACGGTGAAGTTAATGGGTCCAGGGGCCTCCTTCAGCATCTCATCAATCTCCTCCTGTTTCACATTGAGCCGCCCTGCAGCAGCGGCAAGGTGTCAGAAGGTCAGAACCACACACTCACACACACATTCTATGTTTCCACACAAAAGCCCCATGGGCAGTAATAATAAAATTCAATAGCTCAATATTTTCTAAATATAACATGATATCAGATTTGCATTTGCATTAAGTTAATGAACCCATGCTTGCTGAGTGCTGATGCTGTCTGCTAAAATAATGTTTTACAATCCTTTTTGCTGTCCTTTTTCTCATAAAACTACCCCAAAGATGAACATGCAAATGCTAACTAGGCAGATACAAGGTTTCTAGAATGCATTAATGATATATATATTTGGTCGAAACTCATCCATGTAATGATGCTTCAGAGGCTTTATTGAACAGCACTGCTTTATTAACAGCCAGCAACATGCATGAATGGTCTCATATTACAGTAAAGCATTTAGGAATGCCATCCATCCATCCATCCATCCATCCATTTTCAACCGCTTATCTCAGCAATAACAGTGAAAAACAAGCAAAATGAATCCCTTTCCTGCACACTTCACTACTAACCCCCCAAATCACCCACCAATCCACATGAACTCTTATTCAACACTAACAGCAAATAAAACCTAAACAATACAGCAAAAACTGCTAAAAACAGTGCAAACCCCCCTTCTTTCTCTTCCTCCCTGTAAGCAACAGAATCACACACACTAGCACTTGCGTATTACTGTAAAGCATTTAATAGGCGTTCAACTACATTCTTCTACCGTATGACAGTAAATACATACATTTTTAAAAAAAAAGCCATTGATGTAACCACTAATTTTTGTAAGTCGAGGACCTCTGTAATCTTAACATTGCAACCCTACATATGAATTCAGAATAAAAGCCCAGTCATTTAAAAAAGCAAAGTATCCACCCATTTTACCATGGCAGCCAGAAAATGAAAGACTGTCAAAAACAGTGGTGCTACTAAAAAATATTTTAGGCTCTATGAAAGGATATATTATTGGGCATCCATTATTATATACCGTATATCGTCCAATAGTAGCCCGGGTGTTAAACAACCCGGCGTTTAATAGAGATAGGCTATTATTCTCCTCACAGATGGAATGGTGATGGTATTTACAGCACGAAATGTTGTGCAGCTTCTTCGCTTCAATGTTCTTTTGCGTTTGTTGCATTTGATGCTAAATCAAATGACCGTTTCCATCGTTCAAACTGTTTCACTCTGTGGCGTTAATACTGACGCTGTTACAAGATGAGGTGTGTTTTCTCACGGAGAGCTGAAAACGGATGGGCAACGCATGCGCGGAAGCAGGGCGGAGTTAGAGAGTGTTTTTGTTAGAGAGTTTGTTGTCGTGAGAGAGCTCGTTTAAGGAGAAAAAAATAGCAGTAATGTTGCTAATTTTACAGAGAGCTGAGACTTTGGAAAATGGAAACGGGCGTCAAAAAGAGACAGGCTATTATTAGAAGATATACTGTATTATTCTTGCTTAGATTGTGTTCTCTAAGGACAATCTGTCAGTGCTGTGCCCTTATCTTATTCCCCTAATGCCACCACTGCTCACACGACAGAGGGGAGTGTATTGGCAATAGTTTTACATTTTAATTATTTTTTCAATTCAATACTGTATTGAAATCGTTACACCTTTACTCATCACAATGTTACACTTAGCGGAGCTTTAGTTTGCTCACCGAGCGCTGCAAATGTGTCTCTCAGGTCATTCTTGTCGATGAATCCATCTCTGTTTTGGTCCATAATGGTGAAGGCCTGTGGCAGTTGAAAAAGGACGCAGAGTAAGAGAGAAACAGAGCTGATGGGGAATTGAAGTGCAAAGCCATACTTATAGCTTTCCTTACAAACCCTGCCCACATTTCCCTCTGGTGCTTTCTCTCGTTCTCCAGCTCTGGCTGACTTTTCCTTCTGTTCTTACTTGCTCTGCTTTTAGCTGCTTTTGCATCTACGGTTAGGTGTGTTGGTACCTAGGTGAGTGAAGGAATGTGGAAAGAGAGCAAGTGTGTGTGTGTGTGTGTGTGTGTGTGTTTGTGCGCGCGTGTCCATCACTGCCATCTCGGATTAGCTTCACATTTATCCTGTTTGTCGTGCTCTTTCCACGGTCGCCTTGATACTTCGAAGAATGTCTGTCCTTCTCTATTTTCCACCCAACTTTCAGACAGCTGACAGTATGTATGTGTGTGTGTGTGTGTGAGTGTGTGTTCAGAGTGTAAATCACCTCACTGCTCTAATGGTACCTGACAGACTTTGAATTATTCACCAGTGATGCTAAATGCCAACAGTGATGCACCATACACAAAGCTCCCTCTGTAGTCTACAGCTTATAGAGCAGCTTGGAGTAAACATGGAGAAAACTGTGCAAGTTCAATTTTACCAGCAGTGCTTTTTACCTCTTTGAACTCCTGTATCTGTGCTTGCTCAAACATGGAGAAGACATTGGAGTTGGCTCCCTCTGCTCTTTTCTTCGCCTTCTTAGGTGCCTATGTGGAAGAGAAGTACACTAGTTTTCCAAACGTATCTGGACTGTTGTGCATACTGAAAAGTGTATTAGGTTCTTTGTGGTCATGCCAATCTAAGTGGTATTTGTTTGAAACAAACTTTTTGTTTTGGATAAGCACACTTTCAAAATGCAGCCTTGTATTTCAGTTAGGTCACAGAGAAGGGACAATGATGATTGTCTCACTGCCCATCCTTGTCCTACCACGTTTTCTATTAATATTTCATGGTGCTTATCCACATAGCCGACAATGCGCCTCAGCCCCTCGTCTTTTGTGGGGACCCTGATGTAACGGGTTTTAGAGTATCAGCAAATGTGGCTGGAGCAGTTTCTCCACAGACTTCTGCAAGTTTGCAATGTGAAAGTCTTTGTAAACCTTTTGAGTTCACGATCCCATCAATAAAACCATCGCTAAGGAAACCAACTCCAGACTTTGACGTTTCTCCCTTCTGTACTTTACAGTACCCAAAGGCCTTTTTCAGACAGGCATTTCAAATCTGATTTTTCAGCATTTCTGATTCTAGCATTGCAAATTTACTGCAGTTTGAACAGCAAAAAGCCACATGTGGATCTGAACATATAACTCAGTTTTACCCGTCAGATTAGATGTATTGTGTTTTTCCTCATTCTAAATGTTAGTGTGTGACAAATCAGCGCTGCCTTACATATTGTAGCTTAAACAAACACATTCACCATATTTTTCCAACGATAGGCCGGCCAATTGTATAAGCCGCATCGTTACTGAATTTAGCGATCTAAAGTAAAGGCATCTAATTTGGCCCCTGGAGGCCTTTGCAACTCCATACCGATTGACTGACATTACACTGTAGCTGAATGTAAATAATTAAATTAATAAAATGTTTGACTTACTGATATCATGCTGCAATGCAAGTCCTACTTACAGAATTTAAGCTGCAGGCAGTTGCTTTCGTGAAGCAACGTTCTCAACATCTGAGAGCTATACCGGTGTAGAAAGCGTGATCAGCGACAGAAAAGCAGCACAAATCGAGTTTATGCATCTGATTTTGAAGGATTTGAAGAAAGTTGCCTTTGCTTTGCATTGCTGTTTGTTGCTGCAGTAAGCAGCACGTTTAAATTCAACTAATGGTTTTTGTGTACTGAATTATACTTTTAGGTAATATGTTTTTATGCCTTAAGATAGGATGCCCTATTTAAGCAAGTTGCAACCAATACGCAGGTTTGTAAAATTGATGTGTAGGCCGTGGTTTATCATTGGGAAAATAAAGTAACTGATTATATTTATATTTTATTGTCTTTGTTGTAGTTTTGTAGTTTTACAGTTACAGCCTGTGTCTGAAATTTAATGGTAGACCATATGGCATATACTGTAATGCCATGTCCTGTGTACTTGCCTAAAAGCGTAAATGTACTACAGTTGTTCTGTTAGCTAGTTATAATCAGTAATACATGGCTGACAGGTCTAAGCTCTTAAATGTGTCTGCTGCTCCTGGTATAGTGCACTTACATGTATAGCCACTCATGTGCATGTTTTAGCAAATGTGAGTACAGTCTGACCGTAAATCACATTTGGTCTATTTTAAGATGAAAACTAACACTAAAAGTCAAATGTATGCATACGGTATATGTGAAAGGGGGTAAAAGTGATCTTTTGTCGTTCAAAGTTCAACAAAACCAAATGTGGCCTCTGCATTTAACCCATCACACATGCCACAGGCAGCCTGGGGAGCTGTGTTGCAGGACCTGCGACCTTCCAATCCCAAAGGGCATGGTCCTAGCCAATAGATCACCTTCCCCAAACCTGTATGTAAGCTCCTGATTTGTTCTGCAGTGTAAACAAACCTAATTAAATCAATTTAATGTACTAAGTGTTTTTTCTCTGACACATATAGTATATATTTTAGAAGTTCAAAGAATACACCCCGAGCACTGCATTTAAGTTTTTGAACATTAAAATGGTTGAAGTATCCAAATACATTTTGGGGGCTTCTATTCAAATTATCCATATACATGAATTCACTGTTAAAACCAAGCCTGTTTTGGCCTGTTTCAGGCTCAGAAAATGATTGGAAATGTTTGCATAGGGTTTATAATTAGCACACTGCAGGAGTGGTCCCGTCTCAGGCTCAGCCTGTGGATCAGATGTGGGATTACGTTCTGGAGCTTGCTGTCAACAGGCCCAGCTTTGAGCAGTGTTTGAGTGGTAATCCCATGAAGACAGGGATTATTCTCAACTATTTACATTGCTGCCACAGAACCAGGAAAACAGCAGAGAATGCATTTCTGCTCCATGACATCACATTCCTAGATCCATGACAGCACAGACAGCTGCTTGTTGGTGTTACAGGGATTACATCCTAGCAACTGCACTATAGAAGTAAAGGTCAAAGAATTTATGTTTAGCAGTTTGTAGTTTTGTATACATACATTTAGCCTGCGCAATGTATAAGAATCCTCTGATTTTTGTGTCTGATTAAACAAATTACTTGAATACATCTTGACATGCAACAACATAATGACATATCTTGGTGTTATCATGTTATTATATGACTTTAACCCAAATTTCATGATTGTTTTCTATACTTTTTGATCTATTAGAAATGTATATCTTTCGATAAAATTGGTTTAAATCTATAATTATTATATATTTGTTTAACTTAACTTGTAATAAGTATAATATGATATAATATATAATATTTATTTTAATATTTAGCTTCTGCAAATGCTAATAAGAAGAACTGATGAAATGATGAAATGAACTCACCATAGCTATTGTCCAAGTAGTCCAAGATAAAAAGCAGTACTTTCAGAGTTACAACAGTAACAGAGAGGGGACAATGATGATTTTATATAGTCTCACTGCCCGTACTTGTCCTACCCCTACCCCCTTGCTATAAATATTTCATGGTGCTTATCCAGGTAGCCAACACTGCGCCTTAACCCCTCATCTATTGTAGGAATCCTGACGAAACAGGGTTTAGAATATCAGCCAATGGGGCTTAAACAAATAGCAGAGCAGATGAGTATTGAAATATTTGTGGAAGATTTGAGGTCTGCTAGTGTAGTTTAGATGGCCACTTGTTTGGATTTGTAAATTTCCTTCATTCCCTTGTTGGTTTGTGTCATCAGCACTTTCCAGTTGTATGAATACAGAAGCAGGGATGTTCAGATCACCAATCATTTTTAAATACACATATATGTAGTAGAGCAGTAGTAGTATTGAGAAAATATGTTGCCTTAATACTGCAAAGTGGTTTGTTGAACCTTGGTTACTGTTAATATACATTATTGACCACCCCTTCATTTATTGTATTTCCAGTCAAAAGTTCCAGTTATTCTCTTTTCATACTGAAAATTACATCAAAACCTCAAAAGCTAGTACAGGGGGCCCTTAGGTTATGACGCACTTGACTTACGGTAATTTATGACACTGGCTCCTTTTTTTTCAATGGCATTTGCACTCCATATGTTTATTTTTATATGAGTAATTTTTTCAACAGAGTTTATGCTCCATGTGTTTATTTTTATATGCGTATTTACTGTCATATACGGTAGAAGAATGCCATTGAATGCCTACTAAATGCTTTACAGTAAAATGGAACTGTGAGAGAGACTCTGACGACTGAGCTGCTGCAGTTTGTTCTTGTCACAGATCAGAGCTTTACAGTCAAGGGGTATTTCACCCAAATAGTCAATCTGGCAACCGGGCGAGCAGCAGCCTCAGCAGAGCATGAGCGAGATCAAGCAAGAGAGAGAGAGTGCATTGAGAAAAAGTTGAGAGTTTGGTGTGTGTGTGTGTGTGTGCGCACGGGAAGCCCTGAGATACTTGATGTTTGTTGCCAGATGTTAATAAAGCACAGTGCTGTTCAATAAAGCCTTCACAAATTTGGGTTACAATGCACTCTGAGGAACGGAACCCCCTGTATAATATTAAATCGGTCAGTTTTTTTAATCATTTACTCTATAGCTTTCTGTCCCCTACTGTCTCTTGAACACTTCCATCGTTTCAGTCTTAAACCCAACCAGTTACAGCTGTGTCATTCCAACAAACACTGCTTCCAAACCTTACACGCTCTCAAACTTGAAAGTTACTCAAAACTGCTTTAAAGTTATAGTGCAACTGTAACTTCTTCAAGAGAGACCATTCACAATGCCCTGCTGTATCAGATGACTGCTCCACTGAGATTGCTCCAATAGTGTCTGCAATTACTGCATTCCAGGATCTGAACTGTAGTGATTCTTTTCAACCCCACACCATGATTCAGAATTGCTCCTCTACAAGGCCACTAAGATCTTCTACCTCAGAATGCCTAGCAATACCTTCTATGAGAACAAAGCATGCAAGCTAGGGTGATATCCTGCTGCTTTGGGAGCCTGTGTCCTCAGAGGGTAGTTTCATACTTCTTTCTTCTTTGGCCCAGTTTAAAAATACTCTTTTCCAACACCGTACAGATATTCCCATCTACCTCTTCAGTTTTAACACTGTAAATGCTGTTTATGAGAGCTTCTTAGCTCATGAAACTCCTCTGAGTTGTGTGTAGGCGTAATCTTCACATCTCAGAATTTTAAACTGGATCTGGCTGAAGGGAGAAAGTTTTTTTTTTCATTTCTATGAGAAACAAACAATTGTTTACTAGTCATACCTCTACATACTATTGAGCCTTTCAAATGGAGATGAAGTGAAAGTGACTATTTGTTATTGTGAACACAATCACGCACAATGCAGCACAATGAAACATGATCTCTGCACATGGTACTTTGCTCAAGGGTTCCTCTGTGGTGCCTGGATTTTAATCTACAACCTTCTGATCACAGGGGCACTGTCCTAACCACTAGGCCACCATGTCTGAACTGAGAAATATTAAAGTAAGTCCAAGGGAATGCATTGGTAAGGGTATTTAGTAAGGAAAAGCCACATGGAGAACAAACACAGAATAAACACCGGAGTGAACAGTACAACTGAACAGAAATTTACAGCAGATAAACAGCAACACAAACAGAGGTCTAAGAAAAAAGGGTTTAATTAATAATTTAATCATTAATAATTTTAACAAGGCACACCTGGACAAGGAGGATGAACAAGTTAACACGAGGACTAAGACAAACATCTATCTGATCTGTATTTTAGCATAGGCATACACAACATACATTGGGATCAGTTTTATCCCACAGTATTTCCACACAATGTACATTAGGCCTTGTGTTTAGGAGAAAAACTATTTGCCCGACTCTCCCCAGGCTGTTTTTATACCATTGCTGTATTTTGATTTTGTATTTTATGTTTTTTGCTGCAGTTGACTGGTCTTGGGCAGTGGTGGCCTAGTGATTAGGACTTTGCTCCTGGGGTCAGAAGGTTGCAGGTTCAAGCCCCAGCCTGAGGTACCACTGAGTAACTCTTGAGCAAGGTACCGTACCCAGGTGCTGTTGTTGATGGCTGCCTGCTGCTGCACGTGACACGTGTTAAATGCTGAGGACACATTTCATTGTGGTGCACTGTGTGCGGTGGTGTGTTCACAATAAAATAATAGTCACTTTTACTATCCAACCCCTTGTGTATGCTCTATACATTATTGCTCGCATACTATCAGAGATCTTTTTCTATTTATTTATATAACGTTTTGCAATAAGACGCACATTTCAGATGTAAGCATTGGCACTTTGAAATGATGCATTTGAGTGAAACTCATGGTAGGGATAGAAATTAAAGGTATGACACAAATACCTACGCCCAGGCCTGATTACTGCCACACATGTTCTCTATCAAGAAATCACTTAATAAGACCTGCCTGACAAAGTGAAGTAGACCAAAAGATCCTCAAAATTTAGACATCACGCTGAGATCAAAGAAATTCAGGAACAAATGAGAAAGAAAGTAAATGAGATCTATCAGTCTAGAAAAGAAGTTATAAGAAGTTATAAAGCCGTTCCTAAAGCTTTGGGACTCCAGCGAACCACAGTGAGAGCCATTATCTACAAATGGTGAAATCTTGGAACAGGATCTTCAGAAATCTTCTCAGGAATGGCCTTCCGATCAAAATTACCCCAAGAGAGCAACAACGATTCATCCAAAAGATCACAAAAGACCCCACAACAACATCCAAAGAACTTCAGCCCTCACTTGCCTCAATTAAGGCCGTGTTCATTACTTCACCGTAAAAAAGACACTGGGCAAAAATGGCCTGTATGGCAGAGTGCCAAGACGAAAACCACTGCTGAGCAAAAAGAACATTAGGGCTCATCTCAATTTTGCCAGAAAACATCTAGATGATCTCCAAGACTTTTGGGGAAATACTCTGTGGACTGACGAGACAACAGTTTTTGGAAGGTGCGTGTCCCATTACATCTGGTGTAGAAGTAACGCGGCAGTTCAGAAAAACAACATCATACCAACAGTAAAATATGGTGGTGGTAGTGTGATGGTCTTGGAATGTTTTGCTGCTTCAGTACCTGGAAGCCTCGCTTTGATAAATAGAAAAATGAATTCTGCTGTCTACCAAAAACTTCTGGAGGAAAATGTCCGACCATCTGTTTGTGACCTCAAGCTGAAACAAACTTGGGTTCTGCAGCAGAACAATGATCCAAAACACACCAGCTAGTCCAGCTCTGATTGGCTGAAGCAAAACAAAATGACTTTTGACCTTTTTGACCTTAAAAGGGCAGTTCATGCTCGAAAGTTCTCCAATGTGGCTGAACTACAACAATTCTGCAAAGATGAGTGAGCCAAAATTCCTCAACAGCTGTAAAAGACTCAGTTGTTGCTGCTAAAGGCCCAACCATTTATTAGGTTTAGGGGACAATCACTTTGCCACACAGGGCCTTGTAGGTTTGGATTTTTTTCTCCTTTAATAATAAAATCCTTCACTTAAAAATGCATTTTGTGTTTACTTGTGTTGTC
>JBBIGC010154922.1:0-17545 GCA_037576955.1 Lepidarchus adonis
TGTTTGGGGTTGGGAGTAAGACTGGGAACCGGGCTTTGGGAAAAATCTAAATCCCCCCCCCCCCCCCCCCAAGTGTCATTCATTAATGAAATACACATTAAAAGCTTCATCAAATCAAAACTTCAGACATGGAGGACGAAAACAGATTCGATTATCAACAATCAAACAGGAATTCTCTATTAAATCAAGGTTCACACATGCTCGTTTATACAACCTCCCATTTAATTCTCAACAGCTGTATTGCTATTTCAACATTTCCTGTTAGACAGGAACTTCATTGTTTGCTTTTTTTTTTTTTAATTCAGCATAATTTAGGGTTTAATGTGAAACATTAAATTTGAAAGGAAACTGAAACACTCCTTATAAATTTCAGCCCGGGTCTATGGGTCTGTCTTGACATCACAAAACAAACTTGAGAGAAGCTACTTTCAAAGAGGTGGTTTTCTATATTGTCAGAACTTTGCATATCTTTAACAAAAACCAAAATCCAAACTACCAAATGACACTGCCAAATTCATTCAGCACACATGTCCCAACATGTTTGTTTCAATGGGTGTAACTGTTCACCAGGTGGGTGTCAATCACATAGCCATGCATGACTACACCTCTCAAAACAGATTTAACACACAGGCATGGGGCCTCCAAGCTGATTACATCAGAATTTCTGATGTAATCCCTGTGAATTTCAAGGGACCATAAAAGCAACCCTCCATTTTATCGGTAGGCTAATCACCTCCTTGTGAGAAATACTGAGAATTGCTTTGAGAGCACTCAGCAGCAGAGGAATGCAGACAGCTTTGTCAAAAATGGAAATCCTCTTTAATATGGAGAACTCTGACCTTACCTCAGTGTCTACTGCACCATTCACTGTCACCCAAGACCAAGACTATCACTACTCTGACCACATCCATAAACATTAGCTCATCGTAGTGTGACAACAGGAAAGGTCATGGTGACTAGGGGTTTTATAAGGTTGCCAATTGCCCCGAGAGTTACTACAGCATATTCTTGCTGGGACACACACACACACACATTATAAAAAGGCATGAAAGTCTACACTCCAAACAGTTCTGATTAATCATTTTAATGTTGCAGAGATATCGGGATATATTTCTCTCACACACACACGCACACACACATTTCAGGTTAGATTACAAACTATTGCTAGGTTTCAATAAAGAATCAAATCACAAGGACACACCTAACACACACACACACACACATTCCCACTCACTGGTGACAAACAATACAAAAGTATTTTGTACATCAACAGACAGTCCATCAAATTACTGGGCCCAGAAGACAAGTGGGAAGAAAAATGCCCATGAGGCACCAGTGTGGTTCAGTGTAGAGCTGAGTGATAAAATGAGAATAATTATTGCAAATAACTTCTCGATATAGGACAATGGTCAATATAACGTTAATAATACTCAATACATCCATGTTTTGACAAAATGAAAAGGCAAATGAAAACAAAAATGGTGCCACATCAAACCAATCACATGTCTGGACTAGAGTTAAGAATATCAGGGGTAGGAGCGAGATAAATGAGAAAACGTCAACAATGTTAATGTAAACTTGAGCAGCAGTGTTACCGAAGATGACACACCCAAGAAAGAAGTGAGGAATTCGGTCGTGTGGAGATATTACTGCTGCTCGAAGCATGCACCGTGAATGTCTAAAGCATGTCAGCACAGAGACAGGTTATACCACTGATTCTTTTTCCATCTGAAGCTTGGTCATCATGTAGAGCTGTAAGCATCTCCCTGGCTGTAAACATTTCTCTAAGAAGGTGCTTCTGAAGACAGCGTTGTGTAGAGAAGCAGTGTGTGTCATATGAGCTTCATTAATTCATTCATTTATTATATATAATATATATATATATAAAAATAAATTTTAAATTTTATTTATTTATTAAAAACAAATGCTTAATTATTAAAATGCATTAATATTGCCCGTTTTTGTTTCTTTGTAACTGACCAAAGAATTGTTTAGTTTTCCCAATATTATGTGCCTTATCTTCCCACTTAGGAGTAAAACTTTAAACATGATCAGAATAGTGATTTGATTCATATTGCAATATCAACCATAATGAAAAATAATTACAGCTATAAGATTTTTTTCCCATATCGTTCAGTGCACTGCACCAATCATAAAATGCAAGGCAATTACAGTGCTGCACACTTTTTAATTTCAGCTCCAGTCTCATTACACAGCCTGCAGGGCTGGAATGTGTGGAATCCTGAATGTGCGACTGAGTGACACCCATAGGTCAAAATCCACAGAGGAGCAAAGAAACAAGGCAGAGGAGAGAGAGACAATCAGACGTAGCAGATAACAACAGAACAGAACAGAAAGGCAAATAAACAAAGGTGAAGGAAAGAACTGTAAGAAAAAGGAAATAAAAAGAGAAAACATTCTACATAGAAGCAGCAAGCTGGAGTAGAAGCATGTTAATTAAATGGAATGTTAATGGGAGTTAATGAAAAGAAAAGGAAAACTGAAGTGTACAACAATATTTTTTTTTTGCTGAAGTCTAATGTTTTCGAAGGCATGTCTGGAATTCCTCCTCAGGCTCAAGTGGGTTCAGATAAAACCATCATACAATTAAGTGAACTGTGCTAAAAACACCCGTTTCTGTAAAGCCGCATTCACACGCATCGTTGCCTTTGGTGAGAACAATACACCATCCAAAATAATACTGCTCACTGGTGGTCCTGTGGGGGTCCTGACAATCGATGAACAAGTTTAAACGGTTCTAATAGATGGTGCAGAGAACCAGACAGACTACGGTACTGTAAACTAGTTTGTCTGTATGGTAAGTGAACGTGAGAAAATTGCAGAGCGTAGAAAGAGACAGATGTTCTGTACCTAATAAAGCAGCTCCTCGGTTTACACTCCTGTGGCTCTTTTCACATAAACAAGTGTCATAACAGCTGTAATGATGACAGTATCGTCTTTTCAAAGAATCTACTTCTGCAATGTCACAGGAAGTGCAAGGTCTTGTGCAGGTAATTCATAACAGCAATCTCACCAAGACTTTCCAGTCTAGCGTGGTTCACGTTTAACAACTTTCCATCAGTCTGTGGAAAAGAAGAGCGTGGGAGCCTTTAATGCCCAGCTCTAAAACTCTAACAGAAACAGAACTACAACATCAGCAGATGATAAAATAATCCTACATCACTGATATATGTGGATATATATCCACAATGCTGATAGGGTTACAGATCTAAACCTTAAAAGGTTTTTAGCCAAAAACGCCAGCCGTGTCACATGATCTGGTTTCAGTGATGAACGCAAGCAGGAGACAATATTTCCGCTAAAGACTCACTCTGATGTGATCAAATAAAGCAGCACAGCAGCTCTCATGAAATGGAGACGCTTCTCCGGAGTATTTATAATTTTCCTGAATCCTTTGTTATCACCCGCGCTAATAGGGCACATGTCTGGCTAAAAAGTGTGCAACGACGCATGTTATTGTTTGTGCTTTTCTGAGCTGGATGGATGCGGAGCTGCACTGAAGAGCGTGTCTATAATGGATGACTGTGTTGTGGAGGTTGTTGTGGGGGTTGCTGACAACCGCGTAGCAAAAAAAAGTCAGTTTCTTCCAAACCAAACTGTTACCAAACAACAGAACTGCTTCTACCTCTTCTGTTGACCAAACACTCCTGCGGCTGCTCTTTTTCTGCCACTCGCGCTTATGTTTAAATGCGATCAGATCCACACACGCAACTTCTTCACTGACAGCATAGTGAGAGAGTTTGGGCTTCTGGAAGGGCGAAAGTGCACATGCGTGCGCGCAGTTCAAAATAACTAAAAAAAAGGTGAATAACCGTTTTTTCCCCGATTACACCATTTTTTTGATCGTTGTGACCCGAAATCGAAATCGAATTTGAAATTCAATTAATTGCACAGCCCTACAAGAGGGAGAGTGATGGTGCTGTGGCAGATGACCTGGCCTCCACAGTCACTGCACCTGAACCCAGTGGAGATGGTTTGGGGTGAGAGCTGGACTGCAGAGTGAAGGCAAAGGGCCAACAAGTACTAAACACCTCTGGGAACTCCTTCAAGTCTGTTGGAAAAGCATTTCAGGTGACGACCTCTTGAAGCTCATGGAGAGAAGCCAAGAGTGCGCAGAGCAGTAATCAGAGCAAAGGGCTATTTAGAAGAAACTAGAATATAAAACATGTTTCCAGTTATTTGACCTTTTCTTGTTAAGTACGTAACACCACGTGTTCATTCATAGTTTTGATGCTTCAGTGAGAATCTACCAATGTAAATGGTCATGAAAATAAAGAAAACACATTGAATGAGAAGGTGTGTCCAAACTTTTGGCCTGTACTGTATATTGCACAAGTGGAATGACAGGGTCCTGCCCACTGATGTGTCATGTTTAAAATGAGAAAAATCAAATGCTTCTTTCAGCATTCAAGCAACAAATTTATTTTTATCTTTATAAAAAAATGTGGAATTTGAGACATATGTTTATGTAACACATTATGTGATGTTGGTTCAGTGTTTAGACATGATGTACAGACACCTTCATGTACAAAGTGTTTGTGCAATGTGGTAGTATTTTTTTTTTTGCATGTGAAAAACATTGATGTTGGTCATTTAAAAAAAAAAAAAAAAAAAAAAAAAAACTTTCTCCACATACCTCAACCTCCCTTTTTTTTTGGGAGATGTGTTTGAGGGCTAACTATTGAAAGAAAAGAAACTCACCTTGAAAAACTCTACAGGAAGCCTCTTTTTATAGTGTGATAGTCATCAAAAGGCCCCTGAATGTGGTGTGAATGACCCCGATATAAAGCTGAGAAACACAACTCCCTGTATAGACCATGATCAAAGCACGCAATGCGAAACTTGGCTTGTGTGGAAGATACAGCTTGCACACACGTCTCTGGAGCATCATTCTCTGAGCAATCCACACAGTTTAAAGACCACCAACCCTCAGAAGACCCCACTTAACATGAACCTGACTGCAAACGGGCTTCTCCCCTGTGAGCATATAGGCCACACACACTAACTCAGAGTGTGTGCATTTTAAACCTCATAATCCCCAAAAGATTAATCAGGGTTACCAGGCCAGTCCTCAACATCATGTCCAGTACTGAAGCATCTCTTTAAAGTGTGTTTGTGCGGCTTTATTTCAGAGAGGTCCATTGCCAATTTAAACACATTCACCAGCCACTTTATTAGGTACACTGGTTCAATTGCTTGCTAACACAAATAGCCAATAAGCTAATCACATGGTAGCTACAAGACAAGTTGCTGAGCTCAAACAAAGCATTAAAAAGTGATTTTGATTGTGGCATGGTTATTGGTTCCAGAAGGTCTGGTCTGAGTATTTCAGAAACTGCGATTTTCACACACAACCATCTCTAGGGTTTACAGAGAACGGTCGGAGGAAGACAAAAGTAGGCGGCAGTTGTGTAGACAAAAATGCCTTGTTGATGTCAAGAGGTCAGTGCAGAATAAGCAGACTGGTTCAAGGTAATAGCAAACCCAACAGTGGCTCAAATAACCAATCATTGCAATAATTTGGAATAAACGACACAAAAGCATGGATCCAGTTCAGGCTGGTTGGTGGTGGTATAAAGAACATTTTCTAGGCACACTTTGCCATCATGCCAACACCTTGTTCAATCTATGCCAGAAGAATTAAGGCGGGTCTGAAGGCAAAAGGCGGTCCAACCCCATACTAGCAAAAGTGGCTGGTAAATGTATAACCAGTCACCACAAAATGATTCTTCCAGTAAATGTAAAATAACTCTTAATTTGATGATTTCATATGTTGAAGCATTACACTTGTTACTTTATTTGGTTTTTATTGTATTTAGCATGTAAGTTTTGTCCTAACTAAATTAACTAGGGTTGTAATTGATTTCAGGTTATTTAAGGACTATTAAAAGTGTTAAGTATTTCTAGCAAATTCTAATATTTCAGTCAGTTAATTGAAACAATTACTTTTAAAGAAACAATCTAAACACGTCCATTAAAATGCTTATCAAAAACGTTAATTCATCTGAAGGTTGCAGGTTCAAGTCCCAGCCCAGGCACCACTGAGGAACCCTTGAGCAAGGTACCGTCCCCACTTCACTGCTCTCCGGGCGCTGTTGATAGCTGCCCGCTGCTCCACGTGTGATGGGTTAAATGCAGAGGGCAAATTTCATTGTGGTGCACTGTGTGCAGTGGTATTCACAATGATCAGAAATCACTAACCACTAGTACCAAGTAAAAACCAAATCACTAATATGCACAGAGAAAAGCAAGCACTACAAGTACGAGCCTCCAAACGGTGCACAGCAGGATGAGTAACGACAACATTTTCCTTAATTAAACAAGTTTAGACCCATGCCAGGCCGTGTGGAGATGGAGTTGCAGGTCTCAAAGCAGGTAGCTCTTGTTCATGCACTAGTCCGTGTTTACTTGCCAAATAAAGCTTTTTATCCAATTGCTTGATTAATTGCAGAAGGAATCAATAGATAAGAAAAAAAATCAGATCAATGAGTTGCAGCCTTACTCCTTAAACAAGGGATCATTCAGAGAAATCACAGCTGATTTAGAAAACACATATAACCCACCACACACTTAAAAAAAAATATATTAGCTGATCAAAATAAACCTTTACTCCCCCACCCGCATCATTTCAATTTCTCATAATGATATTGTGCCAGTAGCTTCCCCTGCTGTTCTCTGCATGGGGGAACTCCCCTGCCCCCCTCAGGCAGATGTTTAGCTGAGGAGCAGCAGCTCCTCCGTTCAGCCACTGTATTGTGCAGGACCTGAAGCCCTAGTACCATGTATTTTTCCAAATAGTTTCTTTTGTGCTCTCTCCAGCTGTACCTGCCTGATTCACTTAAACCATTACAATACTGACTTGACATTTCTTAGATAAAACGGTGTCATTGGCGAGTGTGTTTAGGAGCACAGGGCGATTAAATTTATAAGCAGATAAACTAAATAAAGGCAGGGTGTAGGAGTCCCCCTTTTGCTTTAAAACAATATGTACTGTAGCTGCCATGGACTTCACACGTCTGTGCAATATGCTCTGATGAGTAGATCAAATCCAACTGAGCGTCGCTAGAACGTGCTTCAAAAGAGCTGAAAATCTTGGTACAAAGACTTCAATAAAAGCCTAAACTTGAATAACACCTTCAAAAATAACACAAATCTTGAATATTTCTTCACTTTTCTTGTTTACCACAACTTTTAGGGGTGTGTGTACATTACATATAGGTTATTTTAAAAAAAAATTAAAACTACTGATGTTACTCAATACTCTAAATGAGCACTTTAAGAGTTTTTTTTAATTAAATTAATTAAAAAATGAGCACAAACCATAACTGATTGAATAAGGCCCCAAAACCATCATTCTCAAGTTTACCAAACTGAACAGGCAAGTCAGAGGAAACCACAGTGCTGGCAGTTTGTATGTGAAACATTTATGGTGATTTGATAGTTCTTATATGAGATGAACTCAATAAAAAAAAATAAGATTTAATTAAATTTTTTCTTCCAATGCAGGGAGAAATAATTACATTTACAAACATTAGAAGCTGATATTGTTGGCCATTTTTAACACACAGTCACCTTTTCAGAGGTATGCGGTTTTAAGATGATGACAACATACGCCTCACTCAAAATTTTCCTTACATAACTTTACATATTAAAAACACAGTTAAGATAGATTTCTAAGCTGAACACTTTCTCTTGATTATGAACAGGGACAATAATAGAGGGAGGGAAAATCAGAAATGTGTTTAAATCTTTTAAAATTGTGGCATAACCAAAAATCTAACAGTTTCATGCCGGTTAATGTAATAGGATGTGTTTAATATAAGTGAGGAAATGAAGTAATGAAGATACTGTGTGTCAAAAACAACAGTAACACGAATAAATCCAACTCGACTACATTAAAAGCGTATAAACATATAGTATCAATAGCAGACTGTATGTATAGGTTCCACAGGAACACTGGGTCTGGACTGATGTTCTTGATTCTGTGACAAGATGAGGCAATAAGCGTCAAATTCTCTGCATAACAGCCAAGACATTAACACAGGGCACACAGCGTAGACACACACCAACACACACACACACATCCTCTGCCACCGAGAAGATTCTTTTTACACAACTGCATAAGAGGAGCGAGAGGCTGCAGCTTAACATGTAATCAGTTCCCACCTCAAGGTCTAGACACAAGCAGAGCACACTGCTTAAGTCATCAGCGTGGAGACAGCGCTTATCTCAACTCAGAACCCAGTTCAGTTAAGGCCGTTAGCAAAGACACAATGGTGGAGTGTTTCAGTCCAACCTGCTTTTGTCAAATGAAGGTGATCAGTCCATGAAAAATTTCCTATTTAACATCAACAAAGAACCGTTAATAAATGTTGGTTTGTGTTAATTACCACTTAATTTAATACAAAGAAAATGCTAATGCTAAAATAAATGACTGCTATATATTGGCCGCTTTACAAACCCATTACTCCCCACTGCTGTACAAATTCAGGCAGAAGTGAACCCAAAACAATCATTAGCATCCTTCAGGGTTTAGCAGCGTGTGCTAATGACTTTTTTAATCATTTTTGCAGTTTCTGCAAGTTTTCCTCAAAGCGATATTATTGGCAGGGTTCACAGATACTAATAACCACAGGCCAAATGACATTAAGGGCGTGCAACTGTTAACCATTCTAGCTGCCAGTATTTGAATACTGAAATCGATATTCAGTTATTCATTTCACTGCAGCACAGGAAAATCTGGGAGAAAATTGAGGTCAACAATTCACTGAAACATATGTTTAAACAGGCCTGTAAAGTGTGATAGTTTTGGCTGCATCGGTCATTAAATAACCAATATACTTTGGTATTCCACACACCTAAATGGCCAATACATTCAGAGTTGCTCGGTTTGAAAACTAAACCGGGGAGAGAAACCAAGCGTTGCAACACTGCACAATTACAGACGTTCATTTACTACACAATCAATCAGTGAGCCTACACATGCCTGGATTATATTCAACATTACTTTAGTAAATCTAAAGAAATCGCTTTCTCTTGGTACTGCTAAACATTACAGTGGCATTCTTGAACCTCTGTGTGTTTCAATGTTATTTTAATTTTTAAAAAATGACTTTGCATGCAGCTAGCAATATTTGAATACACATCCCTTATCTCTACATCGGTCAGCCCCAGTTTCTGATCCAGCTAAATCTAAAGGTGAACAACAACAAGAAATGGCAGCAGTCTCTGCCTGAACAGACCCCTGGAAAACAGGAAACACACTGTACTTCTAAACAGCTCTTTGAGCTCATTGTTAATTCAGAGTGGGAACAAACACAGGAAGTCAATTGGGAGAGCGAGAAGTCTGGTCCTTCTCTTAATCTGATACTCTACACAACAGAACGCCATGCAGGGCCTTCATAGTGCTGAGTGACATTCTTACACTATTACTGATGTCAAACTACAATCTTGATTGGTCGACATACTTGGTTTTTAAAGTATTGGGGAAAACTTTCTTCCTGGAATATTCCTTCTATCTGTCAATGTTTACAGTGCTGTTTAAAGCTCTATTAAGTGTACTTAAAAAAAAAAAAAAAAAGAAAGAAGAAGAATTCCTGTAATCAGAAAGTAATGGCACAGCGTCATCTGATATTAAAAATGTTATGATGCAGAATTTATATCACTCAGCACTAGACCAGCATGTGAGCAAAACCAAGACCAATATTAATATATTCCTACAACTAATGTAAAATACTACAAAAAACTAAGGGTTCAAAGGCCATTAAAAATTAAATGGCTATATTTATATAAGCAAATTTGGATTTTCCCTTTTGTTAAAACGATCAGAAATCCAATCTGACCAAATTTAATATAAAAAGGCACCTATTAATATCAATTTGTCTGTTTTTTGGGGTTGTCTTTAGGTAATGAAATTAAGAAATTCAGACACGGCCAGAAGATGTTCACAAGCTACAGACACTCACCATTGACACTGCAATTTATTTGAGTTAGCGCATCTCCTGTTACCATCAAATTGAACATGACTGAAAATTCTGAAAGTCAACCACAAGTTACACAAGAGCTCAAAAAGCAAGAGAGGACAGAGTAATCACATACCTGCAGTTTGGTGGAGGATCCAACATAATATCAGCCAACTCCTTCTGAATTCTGGAAAAAAGACAAACAATTAATTGGATTTGAAACTGAACTTTCCTCCAAATGCCCCCTAACCTCTGAACACCTCAAGGCTGAGGGTGCAGTTGGTGAGGAACATCTGGAGAAACACTAGGACAAAGAATTGGATCTTTTCCGAGCAGGTTATCCCCTGCAAAGGCGGTCTGTCTGCTCTTCCCCCAAAAACATGGTGTTCAAGTGCAATCATTAGTCAAGACCTACACATTTACTCAGCTTCCCCTCCTCAAAAAAAACTAAGTTCTCTTCTTCTGGAGCTACAAGAAGCTTTGTCGGTGTAAGATTTTGTGTGGCTTCCATTACTTTATCTACATTAACCTCCAGAGTTAAAAAATTTACTTTACCAAACATGTTATTATTTATATAATATATTTATATAGATATTTAGGGTAAGGAAGAAAACGTTTTTTGGTTAACCACTTCAAGTGTGGACCTGGAAGCTTCAAACAGCCTCACATCAGAATCTTCATTGACACATTTCATCACAACTTTCTATTGTAAGACTCCATATGCCATGACTTTGTGCACATGTTCTTGATCTTACACTGAAGTTAATCGTGACCAAAACTACACACATCTGGATGGAGATGTATGTTCTGCTGTCTTGTCTGGTCACTGGTGTCTCTGCACCGTGGCTCTTAGCTACTGCTGAACCCTGGGAGATGCCTAAAGCATCTCTCCATCCATCCATGTACCCAGAGTAGGCCAACCTTACCTTTTGGCGCTGGTGGAGAGGAGTTTGGAGGTTTTGCTCATGCTGGCTTTGCTCTCTCGTTTCTTGCTAGGCGTGTCTTTCTCGGCTTGCTGGTGAGCGGAGGAGGAAGAGGAGGATGAAGAAGAGCTGGAGCTGGCACGCGAATCCTCATCCGACATGCTAGCGACCTCGAAAAGAGAGAAACAAAAGGAGATGCGATGACCGCTTTAACCAACACGGCCCTCGGAGCAGAAACGAAGCGCGAGCCGAGCGCCAGCGCGGAGAACAATGTGGCAGAAAACGAGTGAACAACCTCAGGCGCCCGGGGGAGGGTGACCTTTAACTCCCCACTCTCTCAACCACAACACTCCTTACGAAGCTGTGGTCAAATAAACGTCTGTTTTCGATGCAAAAGTACACTCTCATCGACCAATTATTTACTTATTTCATAACCCGGTAGCCTGAGGGAGATTAGCCCGTTGACCTCGATGTTTGCGCCGATAACGCACAACAGGGGCCGTGTTTACCCGCAGCAGCGCTGACGACGCAAAAAGCCCAACCGCCCGCAGAAAATACAAGAACAATTTGAACAGGGGCTTGGTAAAAACGTCCACCGGCAACGAAAATGGACGAGGCGACGCACGAAACTGAAGTTAGCTTCTTTTAGTCAAATTGTCCGTTCCACCTTAAGTGGCGCAGCGACGACACGCTGGCGCGCGCCCGCACGCGCCGTATCTGCTGCACCGTTTAAGGTGGAGCGGAAAATTCGAAGAGGAAGCCAACTTCAGGCGAAACTTTCGTCGCGAATAGACTGCAGACGCCTTGGTGCTTTTTAAAGAATTCAGCAGTAAAAGCAGCAAGTCGCAAAACCGTCGAACTGCAATCAATTTTTCCACACAAGCACCGCGTTTCTGTACACACGCAGTCGACCTCCTCTCTTCCAGCCCCAACAACAGACCCGCTCTCCCTCCCCCTCTCTTCTCGACGGCTTTAACGTTTTCCTCCGCCACTCGGGTCCGCGAGGGCACTTAGCCACTTTAAATACAAATCCGCCGTTTAACGAAGGCGAACACGACAGTAAAGCTCCTACTAACAAGCTACCTTTCTTTGTGTCTGTGGGAGCCCTCTTCTCTTCCCCGTCGCCTGCCTGCGGACGCGCGTGGCTTTGGCCTCTCGCGCAGCGGAAGTGCTCGTGCAGCAGCAACCGTGCAGCGAGCCGATGGGCCACATTCACTGATAATGTCATATGGTGTGAACAGACCTCCAGCCAAGCGCCACCGAAAAAAACAGATCTGGGGACACAGGTGTTTCTCAACCGTCCCCCAGCATATAGATAATGAATGACAAGATCAGCACACAGACAGCTAATATTTAGTCAAGTTTATTTATACAGCACATTATTACACACAGGTCATTCAGTGTGCTTTACAAAGATAAAATAAGCATTAAAATAAAAACGTAATAAAATAATGACAATTAGGAATAAAAATCAATCTACAAGAAATAAAAGTAAGATTTTAAATAAATTTATTAATACATTACTGACATTTATAATAACTACAGAAACTACACCTGCAAAAACCACCCTGAGGCATCAGCAAAGTGGTGTAACAACTGGGGGCCTTATTTGTGCTCCACTGACAGTGGATCTACCAGGATAACTATGGTGTTTTGGCCCACGGTGCAAAATCAATGCAATGCCCACTATCCTGCATGACAAATACAGTATAGACAGTATCACTGTCATGGCATCATGCAGCTTACATTAGCTTAAATGTTTGCATAAGATTGTACATTAATGTGATATACGTATGTCATATGTATGCCTAAGACAAAAACATTACATAAATCCACAAGAACCCCTAATCTGTTTTGAAAAAAAAGCATGTTTTTGATACAGTGCCTGACACACTTTTAAACCACTAAAACATCAAAATCTCATAATGTATCAATGTTTTTTTATTTAAAAACACACATGGCACCTTTGGGAAAGGTTGTGAGCATGTTTCCTACTGGAATTATACATGTTCAAGTTGACTGGAGTGTATGTAGGAACTTTGGAGCTGTAGTTTATGACTTCCAGATGAACAGGGGTATAAATAGGAGGTGGCACAGAGGCCAAATTCCCTTAATCATCCATCAACACTGGAAGAGAACACAAATGAAATGAGGGAGAAGTGTGTTGCCCTTAATAAGTCAACTTGGCCATTTCCACTATTAAAAAATTGACATATTCTGGAACTTTTCTTGAAAAGGATCCAGAATCACCAAGTTAATTACAAGGAAAATCTTGGTTTTATGATTAGATGCCACTTCCATGCCAATAGATTATATGGAAGGTATGCTTTTCAATCAGTTAAAACAAACACTACTACTACATTGACTAAAACCACTTTCTCTGGTCTCAGGAAACAAGAGCTTTTTGGCAATAAAAATTCAAGTTGAGTTTGGCTTAATGAGAAGAATAGCTTAACTGAAAACAACCATATCCCAACTGTAAACGATGGTGGTGGTTTGGTGATGCTAGGCTATCTTTCCTCCAAAAGCCTTGGAAATCTTGTTAAGGCATGTGGGATCATAGACTACAGGAAAAACTTTATTTTCAATTTAAAGACTGCCTCTGACAGGAAACTAAAACTGGGTAATCAATGGATGTTCAGGAGGATATGTCTAAATCAACACAGAAAGGGTTAACTGACTACAAAATTAAGGTTCTGCCATGGCCATCTCAGTCCCCTGACATAAACCCAATTGAAAACGCGTAGGGTGAGCTGAAGAAGGAAACATCTAGGACCCTGGATCTTCTGGAGATATTCTGTAAAGAGGAATGATATCTGATGATGGTGATTCATGGTCACGTACGTCTCTTGCTCCCTTTAAAAAACATGTTTTATGCCGTTTGTCTGTCATGCACAGTAGCAAAAAGCAGTTGAACACCTACTATATACTTTATGCTAATACGGGACTGCCATGAAAGAGACTGGTGTTAGCTACATGCGTGCTACTCCTTCATGCATGTTGTAGGCCATTCAATAAAGCCTCCAAAGCATCATTACGTGCATTCTCTGACTGGGGCACAAAAAAGTAGCAATCACAACAATATCTTTACAAAGACACAGCAGGATATCGCTGACATTTTTACTGTTTGATTTCATCAACCCATTAGTCAGTGTACGTCACTAATCAGTATTGATAGCTTGCCGCCTTGCCACCTTCCTAGGATCACTTGTGGTGGGTACTCACCACTGCAGACCTGGAACACTCCATAAGACCTGCTGTTCTAAACATGCTCTGACTAAGTCGTCTAACCATCACAACAAGGCCTTGGGCAATGTGGCTCAGATTCTTACACTCGCATATTTCTCCGGCTTCTAGCAGATAAACTTCAGAAACTGACTGTTCATATGCTGTGTAACATATACCAACCCCCTATATATATTTATATTTCACCCAGCATTTTTTGCTTTGATCTGCTTTAATCTGCAAGCAAATAGGATATTTATAAGTTTAAGATCTTTATGATTCGATAAAAATGGTTAGTTGTAAATTATTTAGGAAAGACACAGTTGAGTTTCCTTAGCCACTGTCTCCACTGGCTAAGAAAATGCGACACATTTTGCTATTTAATGACAGTTAAAAGCTCTCAAGGTTCATAATTTTTACAGAGCCTTGGGCAAAATAGGCTAGTAGACCATGACTAATATCAATGTAGCTTTGTTTTGCCAATGGTAGACTGTCTAATCTTCACTAAAGCTTAATGTTTGTTGTCTTAATTTTTACTTTGGTCTTCACATTTTAGGTTCATCGTTTAAAATGATCCAAATTTATTATTATGAATTAGCTGAAAATTTCTAGTCTTTCACCACATTTTCGAAGAGGAACGTTGATTTCTCCACTTAAACCTCACTTATGTCTCCAGTAGTTTTTTGGGAAAGCAATTTATTCAGCTACGTGGAGATTGGTGTCTGGTGGACAGTGAGGAATGAGCTGGTGGATTCACCCATAGCATTTTCACTGCAACATGTGAAGCAAGTTCCAATAAAAAAGAGATAAGCAGAAGTGATTAAACTCTGCAAATAGCATCGGTATGATTCACTCTATTTTGTGTAGCCTCAGAAAATGTCTCATTGTAAACAGAGGTAGACAGTAACAAAGCACATTTACCTGATTACTGTACTTAAGTACAGTTTTTGAGTATCTGTACTTTAATAGTAAAATCTGTACTATTTATATATGATTGACATATAGTACAGCCAGTCTGAGACCGCTTGTAACAAGTGTCACCGCACATGCTCAGTCAGTCGCACAAGCTACTGCAAAACCTCAGCTAACAAGTCAATAGTTATTGGCTTTCAGTTAATTTCTCTTAAAGAAAGTATCAATGCACATGGTAGTAGTTGGAGTCTGACTGACTGTGGGGTAGACAGGTGTCTTTAAAGAGCTCAGACAGACGCTACTAATTTAGATTAATGAGTGGAGTAGAGGTGGAGTAACAGATCTTTGAGAGCCAGAATTCTTGCTGATTGTCAGGTGTTCAAATATTTATGTGCAGCAGCGCAATACAAATAAATTCTTTACAAATGACACAATGTGATTTTCTTTCTCTCACAGTGTGAATGCGCCTACAATGTGAATTTCAAACCCTCTATGATTTCTTGCAAAATCGCAGGATGTTCAAATACTTATGTTCCTCACTGTATATATAATTTCTATAGCATTTTATTGATGGTAAATCCTTTTGATTTGGTCATTTTAAAAGTAGCTCACAAGCCAAAAAAGTGTGAGCACCCCTGCAATAAATATTTTACATTAGTACTTTTAATACTTAAGTATTTTTGGAAGCAAGTACTTTCACTTAAGTAAAATTTGACTGTAGGACTTTCACTTATATTGGAGTAATATTTGACTAGTGGTATCTGTACTTTCACTTAAGTTCTGAATTTAGGTACTTTGTCCACCTCTGAGTGTAAATACCCCTGAAAGCAGCAAAACATAGAACTGATTTTTTAAAAATAGATGACTGTGTGTAGTAGGTACACACTGTTTTCAGACCAATCGTTTTGAATCAATCGCTTTAATGATGTGACAAAACATGTTCATATTTCTGCTTATTCAGTATACAGCAGTTTAGCTCCACCCATTCATGCCGAAGTTATAAGGAGTGTTTCATCTCCCCTTTGAATAAGGCACAATATAGAGCAGCAAACCCGAGCAGATACATAAACCTTTTCATTTCCACAGCAAGGCATAGAAGCCGAAGTAGACATTAATTCTAAAGGGGGAAGGGAGGCTGAAACATGGTTGTTAAAAATGATTTATCAGAATCAGAATCATGTTTATTGGCCAAGTATGTGAGTAAACACATGCAATCATACAAATTTGATTCTGGTCGATTGTGTCTCTCAAGCACAGCAGTAAAAAAATAACAACAATATGTAAATATACAATGAAAATAATACTGAACAAATATAATATACAATAGTATATAAACTACAATATGAATATGTGATATGGATTTATATTTATACGTGTTAACAATATATATTTAAGTGTATATACGTATTTTAGTACATATTTAATAATATGCATATACTATTTATAATTATAAATCTATGTATAAATATACATATGTGTATATACATGTGTATAAATGGAGCCTCGTCCATACAATATAATAAAATATATGATTAATTGTGGCACAGAAACCCACCTAAATGTCCATAGTAAAATAAATGAATAAAAATAAGGAGGAAGATCTAAAGTGATTGTTCAGGGTTGTTACGCAGGGTAACAGCCCCCTCCTAGCCACAAACCTCACTGCAGGAATTGCCCCACTTACCCACATTTTGACCACGGGCCTACAGAAGGGCCCCTCCCCCATCCACCATCAAAGTTCTTTGCATTCGTAACAGGATGGGTTACAAGAGCTTTCCACTCCCTTGCACACACACACACACACATGCACTCACACACACACTTCCTGTCTGTCTCTCTGTCTGCTTGCATTATGTGTGGCTGTACGATAAGTGTTGGGTACGATGGTTGCAGATGATGAAATGAAGCCCCTTTATGGTTCATAACAGAGGCCATCTGCCTTGATGAAACACCTGGGAGAGACGTCAATGCAATTAATGTGGAATGTAAAGCTGATGCTGTAAGTAGTACCAATGTGGCAGAATGCTCTCCACCAGCTGTTTGCGTAGAGATAATGAGCTGGTGCTGTTCATGAGCAACAATGCGGCTCAATGTTCAGGTGATGGGTCGACGTGGAAAAGCAAACAGCACATGTGGTTGGCTAATGCAAATAATCAGCTACTATACGATACGACGCAGGTTTGAGGGGAAAAATAAACCCAGGGCTCAGATGAGAATTTGACTAAATACACGACACGACAATCCCGTCCTGTTCAATATAGCTGCAGTGATATCACTGTATTTAGAGAAATGTTGCTAAAGCTTAGTAACAGTATTTACTTGACCATTCTCCTCAACGTAGGGTTATTTATGGACAGGCAGCGTTCCAAAATGACCATTAACCCTGTCCTGCGCAGAGTGGAGGCCTTTTAAGAGTGGAGGCCTTCCTGAACCTGCGACAGCAAGGAGTGAAAGTTTTCTCTCTCTCTACACAGGATTAAAACGGTACGTTCTTTGATCATG